>CM021316.1:3869958-3960164 GCA_010645155.1 Tigriopus japonicus | reverse complement strand
TTGGCATCTTATATTTTTTTTCTGGCAACTCTGAGTGACCGAGCTTGTTCCCAAGTGTGACTGTTAAATCTCATTCTTGATTGGCCCGAAAAGTGTATTCATGTGTGTCTTAGAACGGAAACTAAAGAAAAAACATAGTTTTGCAAATGCTATCCAAATCAAAATATTTTTTGTTTCACTTCCACTGTTTATTGCTAAATTATTAAGGTCAAAAGATCATCGAAAATGCAACTTGACATTTTTTCTTCAAGTCACACTGCAAGTATCTTAACTCTTCAAAGAGCAACTGCCGGCAACTGCATCTTCCGATGTTCCTTGAGCTTGGGAAGTGTATTGGTGTATTGCCCAAGTATACTGATGGGGTCAATCATAGATTGGATTGGGAAAATTGATAATTGAACCAATTTTAGCCCTGATTGGAGAGATTGGTGATTGGATTGAGATTTTCAACCTGGTCCTTCAACAAACAGCATTGCCAAAATGACGAGAGAAATTGTAACGACACAAATGTGCCAATAATTAAAAGGATGGACCTAGAAACCATTCAGTGCATGTCCTACATGTTTGACTCTTGCCATATACACTGCCCAATTCCCATCAACGATGTATTTCAATAAGTTTTGAATGATGACTGTTATTGTTTGGTCCTGTTTAGTATTTTTTGGCAAGCCCTTCCGGCATGTAAATCCTCTCATCTTTAGTGATGCTGAAAACAATTGATCTGTGGCCAGATTTTCAAAAATAGGGCACATAGTCATAAAAAATTCTTCAAAAATATATACCACAGACATATTCAATCCAATACAATCAAAGTTATGTATAAGAATATTCCATCTATTTCATGTTGTGATCTCTTGAGGACGGGAAAAAGTTGAACAAATGAAAAAAAAATCAAAGCTAGTTTGCAGTCTGCAAAAGCAAAAATTGATAAAAAAATTCTAGAAAATGCGAAAATAAATTCAGACTTAGTTGTAAAGCCAACAAATTTTTCTTTGAGCCAAAACTGCCAAAAATGAAAAAAAGCTCCTGCCCAGGATAATTATATTCAACATTGCCTTTCATGGAATTGGCAGAATTTTGACCACAGTTTTGAAACAATAGTGAGACTGGCTTGGCCTCCCTGATGTGATGCCAACACAGACTCATCTAGCTTTAGATGTGACCATGACAAAGAAGACATGAAATTTTATCATATCGAGACAAGACATTTAGTCAATGAAATTCAATTTAGGTTAGAGTCCCTTATAGACAATTTGATAACTCGTTCATGTTTCACCAATAATGACTTGAAAAGACTTGAACATTTCTAACTTCATCATTGGAATATCGAGGAAAACAATTTCACAATGTACCACCCAGTCACACTGTGAAAATTCTTTGAAGAAGTATTGTTCTCGATGTCCTCGTGGAGAACCACCCTTATCACGCCCATTGCGTTGTTGCGAACTGGTTCAATTGGATTTGCAAACAGGACGGGGAGGAGGAAATTGGGTACCAAAAGAAACGCAAAATGCAAAAAGACGGCTGTCAAACTTCCATTTTTGAATCCCACAATTATCAAGAACACGAGGAACATGCCAATATAAATGGTGAACCAGAAAGCGTCTTGAAAAGAACCTATGCATACTGGCGAATCACATCTTGGACCCAAAATCCCATGTGTTTGCCACCATATCTCAGTGATCAATAATGACCAATACCTTGTAATACACATGGACTTTAATGAAAAGTCAGTGAAAAGGGTATGGACCTTAATCCACTCGCAAAATCCTCTTGAAAAAGAATTAAGAACCACATTTCCCCCCGAAACTCTTCCACGGACCAAAACGTTTCATTGCGCTCATTGATTACTTTACTTTAACAACTAAAATCGACAATATCATATCTATTCTTGGATTATCATGAAAAGGAGCGAAGTCCAATCTAAAGCTCTGCAAGATTTCTACAGTTTCAGAGTTGTAACAAATTGGAACTCTCTGATGTGCCCAATCTGTGACGGAATTCAAATGATAAGTCTCCCTGCTATTACTAATCCCCTGTGGTTATTGGACCTCTGAATTAAAGTCCAATTGAGAAAATGTACACTAATTAGTGATTATACTGCATGTATTGGGACCACTGATGTTGTATGAACATTTGCATATGTCAACCGAATTTAACGTATTTCTATTTCCTCTTCCCGTACTCTTTATACAGCACAAGGTGTTTGGAGTGGACATACAATAAATAACATTTCAGGCTCGAATTTGCAAAATATTTTCACCATGTTCAACTAAATTAGACATAAATGATATTTATGTCTAAATTTTGATGTTTAAGAGAAAACATAAATGATAAATGCAGAGGGGATGAACAGACTGCACGAATGCAATTTGGGACTTTTTTATGGGAACCATGGGCTTCATTTTGAGGGTGTTGACTTGAAGGTTATTGTCAAGGCAATCACCTTGCAAAATGTTGATGCTATTTAGCGCTCCTTTGCTGAAATTGATGAAAAGAAACAGGTCGTCTACACATTGAAAGTATTGAATTCCTTTGTCATTAATGGTGGGGCCTTGGTGACCTGGGCCTTTCGGCAGGTCAGAGACACAAAGGATAAGCAGTAGTGGATCCTTCATCACGAGATTGTGTTCTATTGAAACCTCAAATTTGTTAGTTTGAAAAGTACAACACACAATGATATTGTTGTATGCACTAACTTGCTTAACACCCTTCAATTTACTGATGTGATCAAATAAGCTGTTTGGTTGTTTGTTTGGCAATTTGTTTGGGATTTTAGAATCTTTGTTTGATTGGCATTGTTTGCCTCATTTTCAAATAAGTTTAGTGTTGCCAAAATGTCACAACAATTAAGATGAAGTATAACTGACAGTTTAACTGCATCTACTAGAATTAATTTTAAGGATAGTGACAGGTAGTTATATCCAATTAGTTCATAAGATAAGGAATATATTTTTTTGGGAACTCATAGCTTTGTCTTAAGAGGGAGCTACGGGCAAAATAACTAGTGATGGCCCATTTTGAAATTTCACTCTTGACATACCTGTCGGTCATGGTGACCAAAAACTACCTCTGAGCATTTTTTGCAATTCATTCTTCAATGGCCTTGATTGATGTCGTGGCTTGATTTATTTCAAAAAACTCACTCACTTTAATGAATGAGCAATATGATATGACTAAAGAGGAACATTTGTGAAAACAAGTTCTTTTCCCATGGGAATGGCTTTCAAGTGTTGTGGGCGGCACTTTGAGCTCAGTTGTTTTGCACATTCACTCACCGGAAAAGGAGGAGCAGCGTCAAATTAGGAGAAAAATATTAGGTTTGTCCGTGCGTGCTTTTTCCCAGCAATAACAATCTTACCAAGAAAACAAGATGAAGGACAATACCACCAACACGAATCAACTCTACAACTTGAAAAATGCATCAGAATTAAGATGGATTTTTGTTGGGGAAATAAATTGCCCATCAAGAACCTCACTCTTCCAATAGTCCATCAACTCGCCCGGGCTATCATCACTCCCATCTTCCTCTAGGGCCTGCACCTCGGGCTTCTCAATTCCGCCTTCAAATTGGCCGATGCCACCTACACCAAATTCTTCAAACGATAATACCTCAGCGTGCCCCAATAGGCCAATTATGCTTGGACGCATGTCATGCGCGAAACTGAGCCCTTCACCACCGAGTTGGCATGCAAGGTTAGGGTCCAACTATATTGGCAACTTAACCTTTCCGGAGGCGATATCTGGACACCTGTTGTCATTCCCGGTCAAGGACTTGCCAACACCCGTATTGTCCTTGGCCTGACATCCCTTTGGAATATCGTTGGTCGCGCACCTTCATCCGGCTTCGTGCCCAACTCCATCAATGACTTTGTATGACTTGAATGTTGCCCAAGACAAAAAAGGACACCTGTACGTATAGTTTTAAGCAACGAGAATGGAATTTCCCAGTCCAACGTTCTCTGGCTGAAAAATGAAGTTTCAAGCCGTCAAGGGAAAATAAAATTGGATTCCAATCAAAGCCTTTTCTAACAATCTTTCGTGTATTCTGAATCATAAGTTTCTTTGCTTAATTCCAAATCTTGATATTTTTTCAGCTCAAGTGATAGATCCTGCCATGGAACATTGCGCATTCCTTGAACAATCTCTTCGACACCAAAAGGATACTCGAAAGTGGGAGAAATTCTACATTCTAAGCTTATCAGCCCTGAAATAATGTGTCCTAATATCAAGTTTCAAGCCTTACCAACAATATCGTACCTCAATCACCGTGATCAAAATAAAAGGCTTAAAAGAAGTTTATGCTTGTTCTAAGGACAATTGTTTAACGCGCGACCAAGTGATTTTTGGGCTCATTAGCCTAATCCTAGGCCTCTCATCCCTGTGTCTTATGGGTAATTGCCTGAATGGTCGCATTCAAACCAGAATGGGTGCACTTTTGCAACATAAAGTTCAATCATGTGAAGAATCTCATGTAAGTTACATGAGATTCTTTACAATATCTACCAATATGAACTCTAGAAGGAAATAAAATCTTCCATGAACAATGAATGGCTTTTAGACATATTCACATTCCACGGGAAGAAAACATTGACATCATAATGTTTTGTAGAGCCTTAGTGTGAAGTATCGTGTGCAATCAATAATCAAAAAATAGATTGTCCCTAACTTTGGTTAATTCTGAGGATTTATTAGACGCTCATTAATTTACATCATGAACTAATTTTACATTAACTTGGTGCATAGTAAAATAAAACAAGCTCAAACAAAAAACTGAAAAAATAGAAGAAGAGGGTAATAAAACGGCAAAAGATTGACACAAAACAACAAAAATGACGTAGACATTAAAAATAGGAGTGCACAAAATATGACTTTTTTCACAAAAAATATCAATATCACTCGATTTGAAAACAAGGGCACACATTTCAAGCACATGGACAATAGGCTTGGACAAATCACAAGAAAACTGCGGCTGGTACAAGGATTATTCAGTCCTAAAAATTATACTCCTAACAGGTGGGGACATTTTTAAACGTTTTTTTTTATTTTCTTTATCACAAAGTTTTGCCCCTTAACGATAAAAATAATTTTCCATAATGTTTATTGCGAGAATCATCGTCTCATTGGATATATTATAAGCACAGTTTATATATATCGTGGGCCCAAAGCTCTTTGATCGCTAATTTGTGGGCCCCTGAAGTTACCAATGCCTGTTTGGTGGGCCCCTGACAATACGAAACATAATTCGTGAACCTTGACCCAAAAGGGGTTGCCGACCCCTGGTCTAAACCCCCCCCATGGGTTCAAGTCTCGTCGGCTTTGTGGAGTCCTTGTGATCAACATTTCGAGATCGAGTCTGTGCAAAGTGGTGGGGAACATGTGGAGGTTCGATGTGAGGGCCAGTGGATCAATTGAACATAGGCACCACGTCCTTTTTAATTTTTGAAAAAAATGAGTTGTTGATGGTTGTTACTTTCCCTTTTCTTGTTGACGCACTAAACTTGTTTGTTTTGAAATCTTCACTTCACTAAGGCACTTAGAGGTGACCAATCGAAAATTAACAAATCGTGGACCCTTCTCAAGTTAGAAAAACTCTGACTTGCTGCATTTCACTGGGAATTGAAGACGAAGTCAAATTTACCATCCAAAGCCTCCAAGGGTAGAATCATCATATACTCTGGCACTTGTTTTGGGCCTAGTGACTTATATTCGGACATTTGGTTACATAGACCTACGAAAGGAGTGATAATGAAAGCAACTAAGACATGTCTTTGGCAAGATTTATTTGTATGAAAATAGAAACAGTAACAGAAGTCATAGCAATAATTTGTTACTCCATTTTTCAAACTTGTATTTTGTTTCACTTACAAGAGTCACCCTAGCAGTTCTCTTCTTTTGAATAATAGAGTAGTTTTATAGAGTGAACCAAATGGGTTCAAAAGTGTTTCTCCATACTGCAAGCTTAAGGTAAGTAAAAAATACAAATCAATAATAGACAATTCCAGTCTTATCATCTTAACCTAACGTTTTACCCATAACGCCAAAAGGATAACATGTATTCACATGAACTTGCTTGTAGACACTCTACTTTTTTAACTCTATCAACAGCTTCTATTTCCTGTTTGATTGGAATTTGTTTGTTATTTGTAATTATTTGGGGGGATTCTGTTTGTCTTTGTTTGATTGATTATTTGGGATAATTGATTGTTCCCATCAGTACTTCAATTGCAAGGGTAAAACTGCTCAAGGTGTCTAGCCTTATGAACCATAATGTAAGAACTTAGTTGGGTGTTAGGGTAAATAACGAGTTCTCATGTAGTTGGAACTTGATTTCTATATGCATATAGTATCCCCTTAGTCATTACAAATGCATTTTTGGGCAATTTCATGCTTAGTCTTTTCACTCTTTGCCCTAATGCAAGCAATTTTGGAAACCCTGCATATTTCTGTGTTATTGTCAGTTAAAGTTGCGCTCAAAAGTAAACATGCTTCATGAACCCAAATGTACTTACTTTTAGCTTATAATACATATATATTTGATTTAAAACTCTTTCTTTTCATTTTAAATGATGAAGAATGGCTAAAATATTTTTACCGACTCTTAAAATAAGGTGCAAAGTTATTGGTTGAAGGTTTCAAATCGTGCTACTTTTGGAACCTGTTGGGCACCCTGAAATGCTTTTTCCCAGATTGACGAGATTGATTTTTGGACTGAGATTGGGGGCATCAAGATTGGGTCAAGGCTAGATTGAAAGACTGAACAGATTGAATGATTGGGATTTTCCATCAGTACCCAAGTAATGCTTGTCAACAACTTGTGCTTGGGGTGTCTGTGATGACTCATTACTTGCCCAAGTCACATCACTAGTAGTGATGGGTTTCGAGCCGGGAGTGCTGCCATTTTTTACTCGGAAGTTTATCATTGTTGATTAGGGCAGGTTGTATTGAACGTTTTCAAAAAGACCTAAACAGGGACCAATTTGGCAACACTCGAACTAGTTCGATTTCGAGTTCCATCACACGGTGTTCCGAATGGCTTTTTAGGTTTGAATCAAAATACCCAAAAACACCATGGCACTTTTTGGACCCAAAATTCAATGGGGAACAACTTTATATTTATTGTATTATATAAGATTAGGTCCAGGGAAAAAGTTATATACCTAAAAACCTATTAAATATAACATTTTTTAACCAACTATTTAATCCATAATTAGAGACCATTTAGTTACCTAATGAATTCAAATTGAATAAAAATTCATTCAGCAACACCTGAGTTATTTGACTTTGAATGGTCCATTTTTGACCCCAAAAAGCCAAAAAACGCTACAGTTATATGAAAAAACAAATTCCCAAAGATTTCACATAGCTTTTCAATATTACAAAAATAAATGTTTTTTTTTGACTTTTGGAACTTTTGTCAAAATAGCTCAAAATATGAAAAAATATCACTTAAAATGCACTTAAGTAAGATTTTTGGAAAGTTATTTTCATAACAAAATAGGGTACGCTATGATGTGTGTTGTGCCAAAATTACAAATAAAAATGTCTAACAGAGTCATTTCCAAAATTACGATTTCTAGAAGGACCATGTTCAAAATGGACTAAAATCGAAACTTGAAACATTAACCGATTTTTTCAAAACTTTAAATTATTACCCAACTTTGAGTGTCTTTGATACTGCAAAAGTTTTTTATTAAAAAATGTATTTTAAATACCTTTTAAGTGATATTTTTTCTTATTTTGAGCTATTTTGACATAAGTTCCAAAAGTCAAAAAAAAACATTTATTTTTGTAATATTGAAAAGCTATGTGAAATCTTTGGGAATTTGTTTTTTCATATAACTGTAGCGTTTTTCGGCTTTTTGGGGTCAAAAATGGACCATTCAAAGTCAAATAACTCAGCTGTTGATGAATGAATTTTTATTCAATTTGAATTCATTAGGTAACTAAATGGTCTCTAAATATGGATTAAATAGTTTGTTAAAAAATGTTATATTTAATAGGTTTTTAGGTATATAACTTTTTTCCTGGACCTAATCTTATATAATACAATAAAAGTAAAGTTGTTCCCCATTGAATTGTGGGTCCAAAAAGTGCCATGGTGTCTTTGGGTATTTTGATTCAAACCTAAAACGCCATTCGGAACACCGTGATCAGTAGCTTTACTTTTGGATTTCGAGTTGGCAGTGCTGCCATATTTTATGACGTCTCTAGTTGAGAAGATTAGTTGGGGGTCAACTTTTTGACCTTAAAATCCAAAGTGGCAAAACTCGGCCAAAAATCCAACTCGAAACCCATCAGTACATTACTGATGGGGCTGATACCAGCAATGTATCATAGAGTATGAGACCAGACCAATACAATGAAAGTCTCGCTGGTCTTGATTCCGACTTGAGACTACTGATGGGACACAAGCTGCAGCTTGAAGAGGAGTTTGGGCCAAGCAACATTTTCAGCTGTGCTTGAAAGCTTGCAAGCAGTTTCAAGCACCTTCACCCGATGTCAGGCTTGCCAGTTAAAATTCAATGTTGGCCACTGGAAATGGAGTAAAATAGTTTGCACTCAAGTTTAACAAAGCATGCTTCATATAGCCCCTAAGAAGGCATATATCTTGAAAAATCTAGGAAAAAAATGGCAAATTCTGCAACAGCATAGGAGTTTCTGCTTCTATTTTTAGATCAGGCAAAAAGGATAACAAATAGCTTGGCAACCCTGCTATTTACCATAGGTCCTCTGAGCCCTGTGGCTTGAATGCTTGGTTTAGCTTGAGGCAGCTGAAATGGAAACAAGCCCAGCTTGAAAAATTGAAGTGCTTGATAGCTTGGGAAATCCCATCAGTACTTGAGACCAAGTGAGACATGCGAAGTGTTGCCAAAATTGCTCAAATTGGATTTTGCTTTTTTCTCTGGTGTTCGATCGGTTTCAGTTTGAAGGCACGAAATATCTAGATTTATTTTTCCGTTGTTTTAAACTTAAACAATATAAATTTCAAATCAAGGAACATCTCGTCGATTCCACAACTTGGCATAACATGTTGGCTTCAGAGTTTTAATGAAAAATACCTGAAGAACCGCTGAAAGTGTGACGTGAAATCTTTTTCATTAACACAAAAACTTATGTTACATCCTCCAAATTGTCGGAGAATATTTAATTTAACGATTGCTTATGTTATTATGTTGCAACGCAAGATTTTATTTAACTCGTTAGTGTATGAGCCCTATATTTCTAACAAATCTTCGTAAACAAACTTTTCAGTGTTGCCCAAATCTGACATCATCATGCCAGTTTCGAAGGTCAAACATACTTGTGAATAAATATGCCCGAAATAAATGTCTCTTGTTAGAAAAGTAATTTCCAAGCAGGGTCCACGAACTTACCAGAGGGAGTCTTCATACAGCAAGAGCAATGGAGAGAAGAAAAACAGCGAGGAAGTGCTTAGATTGGGAAAATGTTCAAGAGAATATGGTAATGAAGGAGAAGTAGGAATAGACAAATGGCACATACGTTTGAAACCATTAGAGACTCCTAAACATAAGATGATTTAAAGAAGCTCAGAGTTATGATCATCTCGTTTTGGATTCTCTCTTCTGATTGGTTGGTTCTGATTGAAGAAGAAATAGGCCAAAAGAAAGAAAACACGGAGGAGCAAGAAACAATGAATAATCTTTAATAATCTTTAAAACGGCTTCAAGCTCTAAAAATTAAGATCAAAACCTTGAAAATCTAAGTGCAAAGGGTGATGCCAAAGGTGTAGATGCACTGTCAGAAAGTATTTTGTGGATTTTTTCAAGTTTTAGACTTCATTTTCCATGCTCAAAATTTTTATTTCATCTAATAAGTCCTTGATCACAATGTTTTATGAAAAGTTTGAATGACTATTCTGACGCATCATTCACATCACTAGGAGTGCATTTTGTTTTGGTTTGCTAGCATCATGCGTTTTGTGTTACTTTGAAAAAAATAACCACAAAAGTAGGTTTCAGTTTTATCCAACAAGATAGTAAAATCAAGGATACTTTACTCACCAAAACTCAAGCCATTGGGTATGATGTCATTTCATAGCCAATTATGGCTATGGATGCCTCATTGTAATTTAGGATTTAATTTGTTTTATTGATAATTTAAATCCAAGTGAAGAGTATTATGCTATGTTAGTAAATTGCGGAGGGAAAGGTCAAAAGGTAAACCCTCTTGGTAGAAATATCAAGTTAGAATGAATCCAAGAAACAAAGAGTTGATGGTTGATCTTCTGGAGAAACCAAAACGGCAAAAAAAACAAGGCACAAACACTTCTTAAAAACCTCTTGTTGCTTTGTGGATTTTTTATGAAAACAAAGATAGCTTACATTCCTAGATGAACTTAATTTCATAAATTAGTCAGTAGTTTCTACAGTTAAAGTTTCAAAGTAAGAATTTTGTCTTTCTTAGTAGTATTATTCTCAAATCAAATGTGATTCTTGTATGAAGAGATGTTCTGTTGTGTTTTCTCGTGAAGAGCAAACTATTCTTATCGTTTCTATTTTTTTCTTTTTCATTTTAATCTAAATAGTTTAATATCCAACTTATTCCTAGACTATATTTAAGATCCTTTTTTCATCCAAGTTCATTTGTGTTAGATGAGTTTTCATTTTGGCTTTAACACAAAAACAATATTGTTCGATGCAGCGCAGTGAACGTTTTCAGAACTCTCCTCAGTCGGGTTCTGAAGCTCAGAGAGCTCAGATATCTCTCTACCTATAGTGCTTCTCTAAATTTAATAAATACATAAGATAAGGAATATGTATTCGACTCCTATTCACTTATTAAAAATATGGTGGTAGAAATATTGTGCTGTAAAAGTACAAATCAAAGTGCACAAGAAATGAAGTACAAATGAGAACGACGATATACTCTGACAAGAAAGTCGTGTCTTTCTTTTACTTTGAGTCTATACGTATATTACAGTAATGTGTTGACAGTTTTCCATGATCAAGCATCCAGTGTCCCTTCACTAGCTTCTAGGATGGTTTGGATTAATTTAGGATGTAATGTAAAGACAAATAAGTGAGAATTTATTGCTGGAACAGGAAGTGTCACTTTGATGTCCATTGCCTTTTTCATGTAGTGTTCTAGATCGCTTTAAATCAGGGGTGGGCAAACCCTGGCCCGCGGGTCAAATGTGACCCGCGAGAGGATCAGTAAAATATATAAGATTGATTATGCATATGTACGGTAGGTAGATTGTAGAATTTTATACTAGAAATTCTTTGCCGTTTTGGATGGTGTGGCCCGCGAGCGCCAAAGGTCCGGTCAATTAGGCCCACCGCTAAATAGGTTTGCACATCCCTGCTTTAAATCATTGTAAAAAAACTGAATGGCATGAATTAAGTTTTACTCGGTCCTGGAGAAAGGGAATTAGTTTAGAAACATCTCCAACAAAAAAGAACTGAGATACTTCTGTCCAACACGATTCAAGAGCTCAAAGAATTTTGACCATTTATTTCCATTTTCGCAAAAAAAAAATTACACCTTAAAAATGGGTTAAATCCTTGAGTTGTCCAAACTTTCCAAATTGGTTGATAGCATATTAAACATCAATTCCAAAGATAGAAAGACTTGTAGGAGGTCGATTGGATGTCAAGTTTTCAAATATAATTAAAAATTTAAGAAATTTTGCTTCAAATTTTGTAACAAAGCTTTCTTATCGGGGAGTAGGTCGAATTCTTGGTTGAAATCGAACTAAAAGAGACTCTTTTTTTTCATGTGTATTTTTTATTTGGTTTATTTCTCGAAAATCTTCATTTCCTGAACTTTGAACTGAGTCTTCTGATCTTTTGGTCTTTTAGCTTTATCTTTTCGCCGTTATGATTTTTCTATCGCTTTTGTTCGATTGATTCCTCTTTCCTCTGATGCTTTCTTTCCCTTGTTTTTTCGGTGGGTTTTAAAAGAGCCTGACAAATTCAGTGTAATGGACACAGGAAGCAACAGTAGTGGACTGATAAGTTTAGGCAGGAACCACTGTACTTCAGGACGGATTTCAAAAATACACACTAGGTCCGATCACTGTACTAAAATGTGAGGTTTTTGCAACAAATATATTGTTCCGTTGAATTTCCATTGTACTTATCGGACCTAGTGTGTATTTTGAAAGTAATCCTGGCTTGAGCCATCCTTGGTTTAGGCAAGGCAACGTTAGGTTAGTTTATGTTGTTGTTATTAGACTGTTTGTTAATGGGGAAAATACAACGTCAATAGCCCTATTTATTCTAAATCACGTAAACTAACTGACCAAAGCCAACCTTCATCAAATCAACCTTACTTATGGGTGTCATTGGGCTATTTTCTTGAAGCAGCTTTGTAATCCCATCCACAACCTCTTCCCTGCTTATTCGTCTCACTTCCCCTGCTCTTGGTGCTTACACATGACACCCTCCCCTCCCTAACGTGTTCGTGGACCCTACTTGCAAATTACTTTTGTAACATGAGACATTTATTTCGGGCATATTAATTCACAAGTATGTTTGACCTTCGAAACTGGCATGATGATGTCAGATTTTGGCAACGCTAAAAAGTTTGTTTACGAAGATTTGTTAGAAATATAGGGCTCATACTCGTTAGTGCACAGTTATTATTTGAAATTTCCATTTGCTAAAGCCCATCAACATTGAAATCAGGTGGCAAATCACGACATTATTACCACATTCTAGTCAACCTGGCTAAGAAGTGTGACTAGCAACTGAGATTTGAATATCAAAGGAACCATATTGAAACAGACAATATCAGTCAAAAAGCTATTTGATACGGCGTCATTGGTTGAGTGATGTGAACGGTACAAGGAATAAGAGAAGAATGATGAGGTGGAGTAAAATGTCGGGGAACTGGTATTGGAAGTGAACCGGAAGAATAGAAAGAGAGAACACCAAACCTAGTACATGAAATCATTTCAACTCCTCTTTTCAAGATTTAAACACAATAAAGAAAATAACGAAATACAATGCATGTAATAAAATCTGTGTGACAAATCTCCAGATCAACGATGGTATCCCAAACGGTTTGGTGGGCGATGAGATCGGGTGCTTCGGCGTAATTGTGGTTCGGCATCTCCATCACAAGCTGACAATATTTTGGACTCAATTGGCAAATCTACAAAAGAAGCACGCAAGAAACGGCGATTTCGCCATGTTTTTTTGCCATTTTTTAAATTCAAGTAAATATCGGCGTTTATAACACTTAATAATTTTGGCCTCCCTGTCCCAACGCCTAGTGGTTGGATTTTGCACAAGCACCACGCTGCCATTGCTCAACGGGCTCAGCGATTTGGCTGCACGATCGTAATGGTGTTTACGGGTTAGGGCAAGGGATTGACGTTTGGCATCACGGTCCAAATCATGGTTCGGATCTGCACGAAGGAGTTCATCATGGATTGGAATCCGGGATCGAACGGGTCTCCCAAAAACTCTTTGGGCCGGTGAAAGACCTGACATTGGAGTATTCCGGAATTCCAACATTCCTTCCGCAAAATCTTCAGAATGAAAATCTCCACCCGTCTTGGCGAGCAAATGCTTGATCGACTTGACCATAACCTCAGCATGGCCATTGCTCTAAGGGTAATACGGAGAGGAGGACATCCACGTAACTCCCCACTTCTTTAAAAAAAGAGAGAACGATTGAGAACCTTGATCAAAATTTCAGCTGATTCCACAAAATAAGCGCCTCTTGCGGTCGTATTGAGACATAGTTCCCAGCTAGAGAGTGGTTTTTAATGCCACTTTTGGCAAAACTTTGGAGAAATAGGTTTATCCTTAGATGCTTACATTTCTTTGCAATGGCATTTTGTTATCAAAATCGTACATTTCGGAGAAATGTTGATTTCAAGAAAATCTTGAACGGTTTGCCAAAGAGTGGCATTAAAACACACTCATTAGCTGGCAACTATGTCTCAATCTGACCGCAAGAGGCTCTTATTTTGTGGAATCAGCTGAAATTTTGTTCAGGGTTCAATGCGCAACACATTGGGCACTCCAAATGACGAAAACATCCGAGCGAAATCTTTCATCAGCAGGGATGAATTGGGTGAATTCCGATATTGGATCACTAACGGATATCCGGAAAGACGATCGGAGTAGACCAGGTATTCACATTGGCCATACGTGAAGAGATCGGCACTAACCACTTGAAATGGTCGGGTGGGAGGAAAATATTGGACCAAGGGTTCAGGTTGATGGGAAAGGCGGAAAAACATGCACTGTGGGCAAGCGGCCACAGTATTTGCGATATCGGATGTAAATCCGGGCCAATAAACGATTTGACGAGCCCACCGCTTGGTCTTTTCCACACCCTGATGGCTAGTATGGAGTCGTTTAAGTATCTCCTTAACTGCCGATGGTGGAATGACGATCTGTTTATTTCGTAGAACGACGTCTTCGTCCACGGACAACTCAGACGCTACCTTTTTGAAAAGTGAAACGTAGCCACTTTTGGCACATTTGACAGTGTCTGCCAAAATTGCTGTCTTGAGCGTGGAATACGCTTCATCAGTTTTAGCGAACTCCATGATATCATCCAAAATGAGGTCGGGATACTCAGATCGGAGTGAGGCAATTGTCAAAGGTTGAGGATCTCCCAGTGGATCGGGATCAGAATCCGCGTCCGGCTTTGAAACGGGAGCTCTTGACAAAGCATCAGGTATGGCGTGATTAATGCCTTGTTTCCAATCGACGACGAAATTATAACCCAAGAGACGGGTTCTACAATTTAAAACACGAGGGTTTTCTATTTCAGACAGAATCTGACGATTGAAAATGGAAACGAGGGGGTTATGATCCGTGACTACGTGGAAATTGATTCCAGCCAAGTACAAATTGCACTTTTTCACGGCCCAATATATCGCCAATGTCTCGAGTTCGACCATCGCATAACGACTTTCACAATCCTTAAGAAAGCGAGATCCGCATTGGATGAGTTTCGGAACTCCATCTTTCAGTTGGGTCAAGGCGAATCCAAGACCCAATCTCGACGCATCCGTAAGAAGAATCGTCTCAAGAGATGGATCGCACATGTCTAGTACGGGATTGGTCTCCTCAAAAATCTTTGTGTGCTCGGGTAGCCAGAGGAAAGCATTCTTGGATTTTAGGACAGGGCGAAACTGAGAGGTGTAAGATGCGACGTTTGGAAGAAATTTGCCCAATTGATTGACCAAACCCAAAAACGATCTGAGGTCGGTGAGAGTAGCGGGAATTGGAAATTTTTGGATTGCATCCACCTTGGAAGAATCCACTTCAATGGTTCCCTTCTTGATGTGGTATCCCACGAAATTGATCGAAGATGATGCCAAAATGCTTTTCTTTGAGTTGACAGTCAATCCAAATGTCAAGCAGCGCTCCAAGACATCACTGACTGTACGAACTAACTTCGGCAAGGTCTCCTCACCGCAAGCCATATCATCCACGACCTTGTGAACCTTTAATCCGGCCATGGCCACATCGCCTCGAAATGAAAATGAATCCCCTGTCGACACAAATCCCATGGGCGATCTCAAAAACATGAACTTCCCGAATGGGGTCAAGAATGTGGTGAGGGGTTAGGATTCCTTTGCCAATGGCATCTGCCAGTACCCTTTGACAAGGTCGAGTTTGGCGAAGAAAGAATCCTGAGGCGAAAATCCAGAAATAGCCTCTGTTGGCGTTTTTGTCGGGTGAATGCTCCTCTTCACCTCGGAATTCAAACGAGTGAGATCAACGCAAAGACGAAGTTCACCATTGTCTTTGGGAACCACTCTGTCGCGACATCGCCAACAGGTACGATCACACTTTGTTTGACCAAATTAACGAGAATTTTTTCAAGTATTTTTTCACTTGCAAAAAGAAACTGACGAGCCACATGGATTGCAAATGGTCGAGCATCATCCTTAAGGTATATAACCATTGGCTCTCCAACGATAGGGCCAGTCATTGGACGGAGAGTGTCACATTCCAGAAAAGCGCCTTTGAATGAGAAGTATTTGGGAGCAACAACGAAGCCGCTTTACGTTTAGGAGATGGAAAATTCCCATCAATAATCGTAAGGGCCTTGCAGGCATCGAGACTGAGGTAAGCGTCCCTCAATCCATGACATACCACGATCGGAATTTCCTCAGCAGATATATCGCCGATGGATAAAGTTGCGGAAAACATGCCCATTTGTTTAATGGATGTTCCATTGATGCCAATCACGTCCTCAATCAAACTGTCCGAGAGAGACACAATTTTGCGAAGGCCGGATTTTGTGAAGAGATCAACACCCATAACAGAGATGTCTGCACCGGTATCAGCACAAAATGTGATCCTGATCGGATATCCACCGTAACCTACAGGTGCAATTCCGATCTCAATCTCGTTTGAAACAGTGCTCGAAATGTGAGAAGAAGCCTTGTGAAGTTTAAGAGAACCAACTCGAGAAGAAGAAAACTGTTTGGTCTCTTGACGAACTTTAGTGTCAAGGGATCGAGATCTGCATACTTTATCCCAATGACCCTTTTGCTTACAAGTTCGACATTGGCTCTTTTGAGCTGGACATTTCTCACGGGGATGAGCAAACCGCCCACAATACTTGCAAGAAGCATCAGACGATTTTTTGACATATTTGAAATCTTTCTGAGAACGATAATGGGACTTGGATCGAGCCGCGAAAACGTGATGAGGAGCCTGCGACATACCCTTCGCCCCATGACGGGACGTCTCCAGCTCGAGAATTTGATGACGAGCTTCATCAAAAGATTGCGGGTTGCGCTCCACAACCTTCATCTTGTCGTCTTCACTCTTCATGGCTTGAAGCAATAAAGCTATTAACAACTTATCCTGAGTAATATTGGCTAAATCCGCGAAATCGGCTTGTTCTCGGAGAACATTGCACAGGCTAGTGTAATCCTGCCCATCTTGTTGCCTAACAAGAAGGAGATCTCGCATATCGAGATGCACACTCCGAAGACTCCTCAAATGATCTCGTATCATTTGGATAATTTCATCCACTTCTCGGCCGGTATTCGGAATGTTGGATGATCTGGAAAAATCCGGGGCTACAGCACTCCCAAAACAACGATACTTGGGTAGTTCTGTCCCGCTTGGATAACGCCAATAAATTCGCGTAATTGTTCCAGAGATGACACCATTGGATAAAGGAACGTAAATCTGTGTCCTCTTCCAAAACAGGAGGACGTTTGATGTTTAGTTTGGGAAGTCCAGAGTTAGGAGAAATATTCGGTGAAATATCCGAAACACCAGAAGAACTAGCTTCCCTAGCACGGTCAAAATCTTGACGAAATCCTCGGACTTTAAGCTTAGCCCTATCAAACGCGTCCTCATGGTCATCCAAATCCTTATCCATGTCATTATCATCAGCCGCAGTATGGCATACAACCAAATCCTCAGCATTTCGGAATTGATCTAATTTCTTTTCCCAAGATTCGAGCTTAGATTCAACATAAAATGGATCATCGCCTTCAACGAAAGCCTTAATAGCGTCTAAAGCAGTACGCCTATAGGGCTTCGAGATTAACTCCCAACACATGCAAGGGTCCACCTAGCGTTTCTTGGCCTAAGTTGTTCGGGCGGAACCGGTCATTTGGCCAGGGTGAAAGGAGAATCTTCCTGACAGAATATTTTTGAAGCCGATCGCAATGTTGTTCAAGTTAAGACACATAAACGTTCAAATGATTAAAATGAGGCATTTCTTTATTTTGAAGAATTCTTTCACATTCTATTCTTTGATTCTAACTTCATTTTTATATTTGGATTTGCTCTACTGCCAACATAGCCTCCTTACATCTGCTTTGACAGATGAGGCCACTCATCTACCGGCCGGCAGAAATTACATTTCTTTTTCACCTGACCAATGCAACAGACACTCAGTGATTAAGAGGACGAGCATGTACGGAACTTTGTGTCAGCTTTTCAAGTGAGAGGAGGCAGTAAGAAATGTGATAGCTGAGGCAACGGATCATGCTGAGGCTATCAGGCAAGACCTGATGTTCGATCAAGCTGGCCAATTTCCTTGGGAGGCCGCTTAGGCCAATGTTTTGAAAAAACGTGCAAACACCGTCCGACCCGGCCCGCCACCAAGGGTTCTCAACTGACTAATTCCACAGGCTGGACAAGCCAATCAGCTTCAGGCGCTTTCCCAAGGTTTCCGTCCGTTTTGAAAGCACAAGTCTTCATTTTCCTTCTTAACAAGTGTGACCAGCAAACAGTGTCCAAACTACTGATGTGTTTCGAGTTGGATTTTTGGTCGAGTTTTGCCACTTTGGATTTTAAGGTCAAAAAGTTGACCCCCAACTAATCTTCTCAACTAGAGACGCCATAAAATATGGCAGCACTGCCAACTCGAAATCCAAAAGTATAACTACTGATGGAACTCGAAATCGAACTAGTTCGAGTGTTGCCAAATTGGTCCCTGTTTAGGTCTTTTTAAAAACGTTCAATACAACCTGCCCTAATCAACCATGATAAACTTCCGAGTAAAAACTGGCAGCACTCCCGGTTCGAAACACATCACTAGTCCAAACCAAACCAACTTTTGTGAATGAAACAAGCATGTAATGAATGCATTTTCATCAAAAAGTCGAAAAAAGCTTAAATAGTTTTGATGCTTCGTTGTAGAATCTAATGTAATGTATCTTATCTTTAGCGTAAATATCATAGCGGAAAACGAAAATTAAAAACAATCACACAGAACCTCTCTTCATTTAGAAATATTAATCACACAAGTGATTCAGGATATTGTAATATTTTCAAAAGTGTTAATAGAAGGAAAATTGTCACTAAAATGTTGTAATAACATAATGATGCATTGTTTTTCACTATAATTTAAAAGCACAAGTCTTCAGAACAAAACAGGGGCTAAACACTTTTGTGATGACCAAAGAAAGGCTAAATAGGGCTAATCAAAATTTAAAATAACTGAATAATAATTTTTGAAAGCTTAAAGCCCCTCCCGAGAAAAAAATAGCCTATTTGGTTTCTCAGAGCTAAACTTCGTCACCATGTCGCTTTTGTGTTGGTGTGGGCACGTCTTGTGGACGGTGCGGGCATTTTCCCTCCAGCCGAACCGCTGCTCTTTTGCAAGAAAGGAAAAAGAGAATGTCTATGGTGGACTGCACCGTCTGCACTCTGCACCCAAGGTAGACAGTAAAGACTTGGAAATAGTTAAACCTCGGTTTTTGAAGGAATTTAGAGCATTTCTTTTGAAGAGAGATGACTTCTACAGATGTGAAAGTAACTTTTGGATTTCAAAAAAGCCAACCTAAATTTAATAAAATTTGTTGTAAAACGAGCCCACTTGAATGTACTAATAGAGCAAAGCCTCGAAGGATTTAGCCCGGAAAGAAGTGCAGGTCTACCACCAGAGGCCACCACTTTCAATTTTGGTACTGCCCATACTTCGTGGTGAGACCCTTATAACCTCTTCGAGAGGCTTTCAAAGGCAAAAGATCGTCTCGACTAGCCATATTAAAAATAATGGTAAAAGTGCGAGATACTCAACCGACGAAGTTGATCCACGGATGCCAGGGTGGGCATTTTTCGACATCGAGAGCATTTTGGACACCCTAGTGTCCAAAAGTGTCCAAAAGTGTCCAAAAGTGTCCAAAAGTGTCCAAAAGTGTCCAAAAATACCCAGAAGGTGTCCAAAAATCCCCAAAAGATGTCCATAAGTGTCCAAAAGTCCAACAAACGTGAAAGAAAGTTGTACAAATCAGACGAAAAACCAGTTACACTACATAAGTAATTGAATTCTAAAGAATGCATGGTTGTGTACTTAAACAAAAATATTTCTATTAATGGGAACATTACTTGGAGAAATAAACTTTGCCATGATAACTTGTTAATAACTTGTTAAAAAAATAAATGTTTTGTTTATAAGATATGGTAAAATGTGTGTAACTGTTCAAAATGTTTCAAGATTTACATTTTATTTCCTCATCTGTAAACAAGAGTCTTGTCTTTTTTAATAGTAAAACAACACTGCTTTAATTCTTTGGCAAAAGCATTATAATACCCACATTGCAATCTGATATCAGTTTGAGTGTGCTTTATTATAGTTAACATTTTTTGGACAGTCAGGTCAAAAGACTTCTTGCCTCTTGGATGGGAAACACTTGCAACAATGATAAACTTTGGAATATAAATCAAAATACTAAGCAGGAACCCCTGAAAGGGGTGGACACGAACTCCAATTTTTGAAAAAATGGTATGAGGCCGAGGCTCTATTTTGACACAACGTCATTTATTCCTTATTAATGGCTAAAACTGTTAAATATGTGTCCTGAAAGAATTCAGTCAAACTTCTTGTGTTAATATTTATGGACTGGATGTTCTTCACCTTGATTTTAGAGGTCCCAGCACCCTTTTTACTCGTCTCATGAAGCGTTTGACATTCAGCTCTCCAAACGATTTTAGTCCTCATAACAATGAGGAAATACCTAGATGGAATCTTGCTTCACCCATTAGTCCAACTTTTGTGAAACAATGCTCAACAGAAGTATCTGTGGTGGTATCTGGAGGGTTACTCCTCTTCCATCCTCTTCAACACCTCCACAATGCAGGACCCATTTCCATAGGAAAATGAAGGAACAATAATGGTCTCATTTTGAAAGAAGATGGAGTCCAACTCGGAGATGTTGTTGGCTGTAACTATTGAAGGGCACTTTTGACGGGTCTGGATCAGATCAGCCATCTGACCCTATGGACCTTAATCCGAACGAAAAATCCTCATGAAAGGGGGATTAAGAACCATCTTTCCTCCGGAAACTCTCCCCCAGATTAAAACGGGGAGTTTTATCGCACTTGTCCATTACACAACTTGAACAACTTATGAATATTTTGCCTGTTCTTGGAATATCCTGAACTCAAAGGCACAACCAAATAATAAAAGAAATTCGAAGATGGACCATCATTTCTAAGACATAAAGTTATGCCAAGGTGACTCAACCTAGAACAATCTCAATTTCAAACAAAGATTGCCATGTCTTAAGTAAGTTCAGGATAATACATGGATGGTTCGATGGTAAGTTCAAAGATAAAGATAAGTCGTTCAAGTCGGATAATAGATGAGCTCGGAAAAAAACGCCATTTTGTCATCGATACTTCCAAGGAATGGTAAGATATTCTTAATTTGTTCAAGTTGTGTCATGGTTGAGTGCGATTAAACTCCCCGTTATGGTCCGGGGAGATTTTCTGGGGGAAAGTTGGTTCTTAATCCTTGTTCAAGAGGAATTTACATTCCGATTAAGATCCATATTTGTTATTCGTTCTTTTTGCTTTAGTAAGGGCTATCACTTCCGAAGGTTGTAGCAGGTTTCACTTGATTCACTTGATCGTCATCTGGTAGAAAAGACATCTTGCGGGTTCATTGGTACTTGTGACCAATGATGTTGGCCTCACTGATGTCATCCATCATGTAATATTCACTCTTTCATTCACTCGTTCATGGCTGAAATTGATGTCTTTGAAACACCGACATCGGACAAATTTTTGGGCGTGGCGTTGACCTTTGTCAAAGCTAGGACTTGGCTGGACCCCCGTGGGACACAGGAAACACCGATTGGCGCACTATCTTTTGGAGTTTTGGTCGATTTCCGTTTGATTTTCGGTTCTCAACATGGCCTTTGGTAGTTTTTGTTTACCAACTCTCGGCCTCATACCTGGAGGTTGCGTGCCAGGAAATTCCGCGAGTTCTTATCCAGTATTTATACTATTATATAGGTTATCCCTGTACTAAGTAACCTTCTCTTGTCACAAATCAAGACACAATTAGCTTTAAAATGTACTCGCATAATATGTTTAACATGAAGTGTGGTGTGAGCGTGTTATTAGTAGTCCCAGTCTCACATTCGTTTGTTCGTTCATTCATGGACGATGCTCGGTGGTCAAATTTTAAATTCAAAAGTTCAAATGTCCAATTTGGCCTTCAAGTTATTGGCTCATTTAATGTATTAAGTGTAAGTTTCTTATGCTGAATTGACTTATTCTTGCTTAGATTTCGTCAAGTGACGTTTATTTTGGAGAGAAAGTTTGTAGAATGTTATTCTAAAAATGTTTTTAACCATTATTTTTCGAATTACTATTTTTGGACACTTTTGGACACTCCTATTTTTGGACAGCCTTATTTTTGGACACTTTTGGACACCTTTTGGACAGGGGTGGACAAAATGTCCAAAAATCAAATGCCCACCCTGACGGATGCTCCACTGATGTGTTCAAAACAATCTCGATCATATAAGATAACGCTTGGAGCGATCCGATGAAATAATCTCGAATATGATACTAGGGATAATCCACAATCCAGTGATGAAAATCTACCGATCAACAAATCCAAATCAACCAGGAGAGCAGGCGTATTGTATCCAACGATGAAATCGAAACCAACCAAAGGAGAAATCCAACGAAAACGGTGGAGGGATCCAACGGAGACGGAAGAAAATCGCCGATGCAAGTCGGTTATCGTTCCACGGGCTACAATACGAATAACCGACTGCGCCACGGTAAGATTGTATGCAGGAACTCGAGTATAATAAAGAGTATGTATAATTCGGGTGATTGGATGAGTGATGTGAACGGTACAAGGAATAAGAGAAGAATGATGAGGTGGAGTAAAATGTCGGGGAACTGGTATTGGAAGTGAACCGGAAGAATAGAAAGAGAGAACACCAAACCTAGTACATTAAATCATTCCACCAAGCCCAACATGATATTGAAGCATTTCAAGTCCTGAGAAAACGTGTAGTCCATCTCTCCAGGGATCTTTTCAAGTTCCAGCTTTTCAAGCAAGATCTTGATATTCTTGTTTGACTCCTTCATGGGAGAGAGAGCCACCATGGGAGGTACAATCTTGCAAATATTGCTCGCTGCCGCCTTTTTATCGCACATATGAGGCTCAGATTGAAAAATTTGGCCAAAACAGTGGAGGCACACTGAAATTGCTTTCTCCGGGGTGTCGTTGGAGGTAATAGGCAACTTCGGAAATTTGCCTGGCCAGGGATAGCCTGGCCTTCGCTTAGTGATTGGACGGCGGGTGTATTTGTTCGTTTTGAATTTAGGATTTTAAAGAAAACTAACATTCGCTTCACCTAGATGGCTCTTACATGATTTAGCATGCCCTTAACACATCCTACTAGGGTGCCCTCTCTTGTTCTCAAAATGAACGACTCTGCCGTCAGAGCAAGCCTTCTGAAGGAAGCAAAGTTGAGCTTCAATCAAAGAGAAAAAATGACCATCTTGAGATAGAAACATTTGTGGGTGTTTCTGGTAAGTATTTAGCCTCAATTTGTGATTACTCAGTGTGACTTTTTACTTTTTGAACACATTAATATCGTAGCTGAGCTCCAAAAGACTCGAAATATGAAGAGAAATCCATTTTAAGATGGAAACTGCAATTTTGGTAACAAATCAAAGTTGAGGAAAGATCTGAAATCAAGGGACTTTGCCCGTTTTGGCTCCATCTAGTGGCAATTTTTGTAACCTTCAATTAACATTCTTCATTGGGCACAAATCACACATCCGCAAACGTTGTCCAAAGATTTTGACTGATCAATTCGAAATCGGAAGAACCTCATAGTTGAGTAATCGGGAAATTCTGGGAGGTTGACATCGAACACTCCTTTGGAAAATGATTCCAGTTTTTTCTGACAAGAATGACACATTCCACAGGGCAGACGTGGCTCAGTAGACCAATAACCATCAATGACAAATTCGTTTATTAATGCCTCATACTTTGATCCAGGCTCAATTACACGTTGACCCTTGTCAAAGCAGATCAGGCACAGTCCTTTCCTGGCCCTTTCATGCCCCTCCATGTTGAGTGTCCAAATTATTGGAACGTGCTGAATGGGTGGGGTTCACGAGTTAAAGATGGATTAGAGATTTTAATTTTTATTTTTTAATACCGCTACAAGGAATGGGATTCCCTATAAAGAGAGTTAATGATTAATATAGTTTATAAAATTACCGTTTATATGAAATTTGATCTGCCAATGAGTTACTGTTGGCAGATCTGTACAATCCTCGAATAGTGGGTTGGTCAGGAATAGTTTTCAAAAATTTGTCCAATCCTGCCTTAAATGCTGTTAGAGGATCAGCTCCTACATATTCCCGACGAAGACTAATGGTTAACAAATTGAACAATGAAGGAGCCCGATAAAGAAGAGAGAAGGACTTCATTGTTCAAACTGGCCTCGATTCCCTTGGATTTGGAGGTGCTCTCAAAAGGCAAGTAAAACCTCTACAATCACTACAACTGATCTCAAAGCCTGGGTTGGGACAGAGCCCATGAATGCTCTTGAAAACATACAGTATCAGATACCTTTCATACCTTCTCTGAGTACTGTACAGCCCTAACTTCTGGAGCCTCTCCCAATACGAGAGCTCTCTCATTCCTGTGATGTTCCTAGTAAAACATCTTTGGACCTGCTCGACCTTTTGCAAACCTGCTGAACTCATTGGAGCCCAAATGGGTGAGGCATATTCAAGATGCGGCTGGACAATCGACTTGTACAGAGTTAGCATCGTAATACTATCTCTGGACTTGAAAGTGCGATAGATCCAGCCACATGTTTGAAATGCCTTCCCCACTTTCAACTGGATATGCTCGTCAAACTTTCCATCATCTTGGACGACAACTCCCAAATCCCTCATGGACGATACCTGCTCAATATCACAACCTCCATTGTCTTTGAGCGGAACATCTAATTTTGACGCCCCATACGTCATTGTGCGGAATTTCATCCCGTTCAATGCCATATTACTCTCGCCAACCCAAGAGTAGATTTTATCCAAGTCCTCAACTAAACATTTTGAGTCCTGACCTTTCCTTCCACAAACTAATTTTGTGTCATCAGCATATGAAGAAATACTGGCTTTTGTTCTACACTTCTGGAGAGGAGCAATAAAGAGAATAAACAAGAGCGGACCTAACTTTAAATTGAACCTTGCGGAACACCTGACTTGACATCATACATGCCGCTAAAAGATCCTTCAACTTTAACTATCTGCTTCCTTTCGCTTATAAAACTATCAATCCAAGTCAATACCAATGGACAAACAAACCTCGTCAAAAAGTGAAGTAAGCTTATTTATAGCTTTATCTATTGGTGCTTCCTGCTTTAGAATGGAAATCAAGTCCAACTCGCCTAATCTTTCAACAATAATGGGCCAGTGTTCATCTTTGAACTTAAACTTGGCCACGCCCACCTTTTGAGCAGGTTTAAATCTAGAGCTCGACGGCTTTTGAGTAATGGTCGACCCTATCTCAAGAATGTGATGATCTGAAAGGCTACATGGGGCAACATGGACATACTGGATCAGATCAGGGTCATTGGAAAAAACTAAGTCTAAAACACTCTTTGCTCTGGTTGCAACACCAACGTGTTGAGAGAGATTACGCAAGATCGCAAACTCTTCTAATTTTTCGAAAGACAGCGATGCTGTTTTCGAAATGGGAATGTACCCATCCGGACTAACCTCCCACTCTACAATGCTAGCCGGAAAATTGAAGTCGCCAACAACAAAGAGTCGAGAACAAACCTCTCGATCTAACTAGATCTAACTCCTTTCCTGTGAATTGGAGAGCTGACAGAAATGAAGAAGAGCTACAAGAAGGTGGCCGATACATTGTTACAACCGTAAGATCAAGATCCTTGATGTGACAAATCAAAACTTCTACTTCTCTATTCGACTTATGAACATGACTAAAATGTAAGTCTTTCCTGACATATAGACATACGCCCCCATGTGGGAAAATGGGATTGTCCGGCCGTACTCTTTCTACAAAAGCAGATTTGTAGATCAGTCTATGCGTACTTTTTTCTATTAGCGGCCATTTTCTACCATTTTCTGCCACTTTTTGCCATTTTTTGCCATTTACTGCCACGAAGTGGCAGAATATGGCAGAAATTCAGTAAAAGCCTAAATTTGCCATCACTGTCCTCAAGGCCACAAATTTGACTCAGAATCAACAAAAATACCTCAAAACGAGTGGAAACCGTCAAGTGTGAGTCCTGTTGCGTATTTGTAAATGTTTCCGTCACACGTCTTGATTAACAAAATTAGCGTCTTCGAAAGTTGCCTAAAATGACGCTCTTGTTTTTGTCTCTACTGCGTGGTCAACTACTGTGGTCAACTTTAGAACCTCAAAGGACAACAAATCTCGATCTCGGGCCATTGGTTTCTGTCAGACCAAATGTGGCCTTTTTCTTACTGTGTTTTTTATATGACTTCTTCGAAAAGTTCTGGTAACACTGGTTCGCTCTTTCCTCCGGACCGAGATAAACGTTTGCCAGCGAAGGCAGCGGCTAGTACTTGAAACTTACAATAACATTGTATTGAGTCAAATTTATGGTATTTTCTGAGTACAATCTTCTATAATTTCCACCTAATGACCATTTGTAAGATTTCCATAAAGCAATCTGGCCGATTTTTCTTTGCCTCCACTGTTATCGTCCGATCTGCCTTGGTACGGATGAGACATCCCACTCCTTCTCTGTGCACGGGTAGTTATTTCCAATTTTTTTTAATTTCAATGGCATTCCACTTTCAGTGGTACCACACAATTGGCTTAAGTCTTCGGAAGAAGAAAATGCAAAAATTAAAATCTTCCCCCATGGAATATGACAGAAATTGTCATTTTATTTATGACGTGTTTTGAATCTTTTCCCCCTTGATTAAAATCATAAAAAGGGCATCTCTTGAATGTAGGGCCTTACATTATTTCCTTTCAGTGTAACTGTACTGATGTTTGTAATTAACTGATCCTTGGCCAATTTCTTGACTTGCGTTTAATTTTATGTATGAGTATCACTACCTCAACACAAGAAGGGACAAGGATATTCAAGGCACAGTATGTTTGTTTAGTTTGTGAAAGTGACTTTTACTGCACACTCAATCTGCACAACTTCGATTTCAACAGAAGATTTTAACTGCGCTGTCGTGGTAGGAGCATTCGACTCGATCACCATTCAATGGGACACTGTAATCACATGCGTTTTCTTTTCTTACCGCTGGAGCCACCACCCCAACGTCAATCCGCCTGTCTTAGCTTGGAAGAAGCGAGAGTACTTCAGTTAAAACGTGATAAATCCCTCCTGTGAAAGGCCCTTTGCCAAAATGAGAACAGAATTGACTGGGGTAGAGACATATCTAAGTCATCAAACAATCACTCTCAACATTGGTTCACAAAATGCTGAGGATTTTTCTCCAGCGGTAAGAAAAGAAAACGCATGCGATTACAGTGTCCCATTGAAAATATTACAGGAACTAAGTCTGCTTTTAGGACAAAACCTACATTTTTGTAAAGCTGAAAGAAAGACTTATTCAATGATGTGCATTTCATTGATATTAAATTTGAGTTGAGGTGAAATTTGGTTGAGGCGCTACGTGTAGATCCAACCAAGTGCGAGAGTTCTATGGAGCGACCTAAAGTAATCATCTAATTTTCAATGATCATAAGGTTTAGAGACTTCATACCTACATTGAGCCCAGAAAAGATGAGGGATGGTTCATTGGCCTTTGATTTGGTTCAGTTTCGTTTATTTTTCGGCTTAGGAGGACCAATCTTAATACAATTTTAGCTCTCTTGACCTGAGAAATAAACGAAATTGAACCAAATCAACAGCAAATGGACCTTCCCTCACTTGCTCTGGAATCACTGCAGGTATGAAGTCTATAAACCTTATGATCATTAAAAATTAGATGATTACTTTTGGTCGCTCCATGGAATTCTCGCACTTGGTTGGATCTAGCGTCTCAACCATTCATTTAATATCAATGAAATGCACATCACTGAATAAGTCTTTCTTTCAGCTTTTCAAAAATGTCAAAATATTTGCAATTGAATGGTGATCGAGTCGAGTGCTCCTCCCACGACAGCGCAGTTAAAATCTTCTATTTACATCGAAGTTGTACAGGGTCAACTTTGTCTAAGGACCATTTGAAAGTGTCAATACAGTATGAAATACGCATTTGCTTTATTTTTGAAAAGCACGTTGAGGACATCGCAATAAATTTTGGAAATATCATTCAGCTTTTGAAATTACCAATAAGCCCAAATTTCGTAGAACTGGTTCGATTTCTTTGTCGATGTCTTCTTGGGTGCGTTTGAGACGATTTTGAAGGTGATTGTCAACTTCAGCTTTACTTTCATGTGCCATGTATCCAGAAGTAGCGTGATGCACCCAGAGCGGTGTATGATCCAAGCTTGTAGCTTTAAACACAGAGTGCATAGGTAAATAGCCTCCTCCGCTGTGACGCTGGAAATCAAGATGTTTGTACTTTGGATACTTGTGTGGTTGTCTTTCCAATAAGTCTTCGACTAGGTGTCCTTGTTCAGCATTTGTTGGACGTTGAGCCCTATTATTGTCTTCGAACGAAGCCAATGGAGCCACCTCGTGAGAGTCAAATGTATTAACTGGAATTGGATTTTCATGTTGAGGACTCGATGATCTACCTCGATGCGACCATTTATGCCCATCTGTGAGTGGTTTTTGGTATTGCCGGGCAAAGACAGATTGTGTTAGTGGTTTTGAAAAAACGATCCTTTTCACATGTGCTTCGGGTTCATGCCAAACGATTGTGTTCTTCTGGATCTCATTCTTGATAAGCTTGCTTTTCAAAATGTACCAACACAAAATCAAAAAGCAGATTACTACGATGACCGTGAATCCTGTCCAAATGCCAATGTATGCTAAATAGTTCTCCCATATCAAGATGGGCAAATTAAAATTGGGGGCCATAATGTTGTTTGAGAGGAAAATATCTATCAGTTGAAAGCCATGGCCACCCAAAGTAACAAGTGTGTTATTTTCACGGGCAACTTCTTGCAACCGTAATTTTATGTACCCTTTCCATTCGGGAGAACCGTTCAAAGTCGCATTGACGAGGATATTAGGTGAGAAAGATACCGATTGAACGGTAAGACCCTCATCGGATGAACCAATTATTGAGTCCAAGTTACGTTGGAGCTTGTAGATGAGGGCAGCCTGGTGAAGTCTCATTAATATGGTGGCGTTTCCACTCAACATGATCAAAGCCCAATTTGTGGGAATGGTTTTGCCTTTGTCGTGAGGAACCATTTTCGTCGCCAAACTCTGTTTTAGGTTAATAAATTGTTTCCTTGAATATTGGTTGTCTGGTTCGAAGTTCCTCTATCCTCCAACTAGAAGCAAAAGTAAATATGTCGTTGAATTTTCAACAAATATTTTTGTGCCACCAAAAAATTAAAATTCATTCTTTATTAATATACCTCTTAAATTTATAGCTTACATATTCTAAATTCTTATCTCAATCCATGTACCCCTGAAAGGGAGTTCAAGTAACTTCGGCCGAAGGCTTTTTGGTTTATACACAGGAGGGTCCAAAACTATTCCCTTCATTTTGATTGACTCCCGCGGCTGCCATGATTTGAAAACTTGTTCTTTCTGCTCAAAACGGGACATGAGGCAGTCTACTCACGGGCTGCTACAAATTCTCAGTCAGTCAGCATTCTTCTTATCCGACTAGCATAAAAGAAAAACAAACGAGTGAATTTCAAAATTAGATTAGTTAAAAGTTAAAAGACAAAAATGACATAAAAAAGCACCTTGAAAGTAAATTGAATTGCAAAAAACTAGAGAAAATAACAATTTAAGTAAGAGCAATGGACAAGACAAAGAAGTCGATACAGCAAGTTTTTGGAAAAGTCATAAAATGATTCAAATTATAATGCCGGTCTCTTTGGCTAGCTGTGGATATCCTTGTTTCATCATTTTTATCAATTTGGAGGCCTCATAGGTGAAATTGATAAATTTGCATCAAAATTTTGAATTGATTATAAAAGTGACAAATATTGAACAAAACGTTTTTACCCAAAATTGTTTTGCTTGAAAATTTGAAACCCTTTATCATCATGCCCATGTATTTTTATGAATGTAACATTTTCAGCCATATGCTACATTACTCCTAGTGATTTGCAGTCTCCACACATCTAGGTCAAATCTCTTTCCTGTGCCAGGAAGATTCAACACTTTTATTGACCACCTTCCTCTTTTATGAGACTTCCCCCAAGCCCATGGAGGTTAAGTCCAAAATATTACTTACCTACAACTTACTTTATTGCCCTACAAATCACTTCGTTGCCCTACAAATCACTTTACTGCCCTACAAATTACTTTACTGCCCTACAAATCACTTTACTGCCCTACAAATCACTTTACTGCCTTACAAATCACTTTACTGCCTTACAAATCACTTTACTGTCCAACAAATCAATTCATTGCTCCCCATCTTGACTATTTTGCTGAAGGTTCATATTATACACACAATAATTTGTACATCTGAAGCTCCTATCTCATTGACGGGGAATGATCCAATGTAGAAGTCATGGTAGGCTTTTACACTAAGGCACTGAGTAGCCAACACACAAACTGATGATGGACTGACTTGAGGTGAACAAAGCTCCTAAAACCCATATTGAGCAGGCAAAAAAACATGCAGGTCAGATAGTAGGAATGTCCATGGTTGAACTAATTTTCAGGGTTGAAAAATCGAAAGGAAAGTCCCAAAAAGGATAAGTTGGTCAACAAAATACCATATGCACCCACAAATGAAGTGGGTAATGCCCAAGGTCCAATATCACTTGTTTCATTTTAATTGACGCCCTTTGGGCTAACGCCCTCGGGTCGCCAATAAAATGAATCTCCCTCCACCGGATTTTGGCCATTACTCCCTTCCTTTGCAGGTGCATAAATAGTATTTCCCTCACTTACATTGCCCTTGCTAATGTTTACTTATTCTAAACAAGGACACCACATGGAATTCAGGGTCATCATACAAAGGTCTGATTGAAGAATCTGCAGTACTAAAACCAATCAGAATACTTTCAAGCTACCAAAATATACCCAATGTACCAATCTACCAAAATCCTGTCTTAGTGAAGAAATTTTTTGTCCTTTGGCAAATATGATCCATGTACACGCATGTCTGCCTCCAATCAAATGGATACTGTGGTGGGATTTGATTGCAATTTTTTGTAATTTAATCCACATGCACTTTTTATTTAGTTGTCATCCAAATCATCCTCTTGTCAGCCCATTCTTTCTTGATATGAAATTGTGTGCCCAAATTTCATTTTTACTTTCCCTTTATCTGGCTTATGAGCTTTGCTTTTGTTTCGTACCATTTCAGTGCCCACTGATCAAATATTTCTGCCATTGTTATTGAATGTATGTTTCTTATTTCTTAATAGCTAGTAAGAAAGTAGATGTTTTACAAACTCGTTGGTAGTGTGCAAGATAAACCTAAATTTAGCCAAATTTTCACAAATGAGGTGGTAGGGATGCAGACCCTCGAGTCTATAACATGGGAGTTACACTTTGTACTTGTTGAGTTTTGGACCCTCCTACGTATTTGGGAAAAAGAGATGTGGTGTACTCCGTTTCAGGGGGTACACGCTCAATCATGACTAGGGACGGGCAAAAAGTGCCAATCAAAACAAGCTTTTGGTTACCAAAAGTTGCACAACAATCAGCTCAAAATCGGAAAATAAAATGCAAAAAAAGGTCAAAAGTAAAAAAAAAAAAACGAAATGCACTAATACTTTTTTTTAAATTCGCAAAAAACTGAAATTTCTGAAACAAAAAGCTTCAGATACTTTCTTGTCATCTGCTTGTTATTTTTCAATCTTGAAGAGCAAAATTTAGATATTGAAGTAATAGTAATCAATACTATGCTAGCCTACAATCAGATCAGGAGCCGTAAAATCAGAATTTGTTTTTAAATTTGAAAATAATCTTCCAAAAGTAAACATTTTCAAAGAAGAAATAGCTAACTCTCAACAATTTGTTCATGTTAGGCCAAATTCGTAAAAAATCGTGCAAATAAAGGCATAAAGTGCAAAAAGGCAAATAAATGTGTTTATGTTACCAAAAATCTTTTTACACTTCTTACCGTCCCTAATTATGACTTTTGAGCTGTGTAGCATGCTGAGTAACCGCGAGGCCACTCAACATTTAGTGAGTAGATACATGTACTTCATATTGATTTGTATTTCACATACAAGGCTATTATACGAGGGCCGTACCAAAAAGAATGCAAATGGTGTAATAACTTGAGATTAGTAAGACCAACCATTAAAAACTATTTCTGAACATCTCGAGATTTAACCAATTTCCAACTGTACACTTGCTCCTTGAAGCAGGTAGCAGAAGAATCTTTAGAGTAATTTTTGCTGACCCCTACGAGAGATTTCTGGAGGCCCTCCAATTTCTGGATGTTATTTTTTCCTGTTGTTTTCCCTCAACGGGAACAACCAAAGGTTGAAGAATGCCATATCCGAATTACATGACGATCAGTCCAATGTTTGGCACCTTTTATGTCGTTTTCCTTAAGCGCGAAAAAGTGACATCCTTCTTCCAGCGACCTTCTGAGGCACAAATGAGGCTCCAGGATCTTTTAGACTATACCACAAGAAAGGGCGACCTTTGATAAAATCGTCAAAATGTTCAATTGCTTTTTTGATTCAAAAGGGTCCCCCACAGATTCAACATTGTCAACCCATGACAAACATTTCTTCAAATATTAACTTCATTGACTTTTTGCCCCCACATCTTTCCTATCGGGAAATCGTCAAAGTCGGCAAGCTTGACTAAAATGGAAAGCCTTGACTTTGTTCATACCATTCAATGGTTTTTTTTTTACTTTTTATGGTCTTATTGGCCTTGTACAAAGCAAGGACGAGGTAGCGCAAAATCGTCAAAAAAGGTCGCGTTTGGCAAAATTTCAGGGGGGTCGCCCAATAACTCTGTGTACCCGTTACGTCACTTCAGAGCAATCGGGATCAGAATTTTTTTATTGCGTTGGAAGTATTAAGTTACAAGATATTCTTTCAATCATGTGGTTATTAGTGTCAAATAAAATATGATCCATGTATGTTGTACACTCTTATCAATGTTTTTGTATGTTTTTTAATAATATTTTTTTACTTCTGCTGCCCTGAATTTTTTGGCTTGTACAAGGACCCTAGAGCAGTGCTGGAGGGTCCTTGCCTTAAATAAGTAAAATCAGGAATGCTGTCAACACCAATAAGATGGTCTTTTTGAATGAAAATATATGTTTTCTATCGGCCTTTTCCATGAATATTTTTGGAGCAATCAGGCTACACAATGACTTGGTGACTTAAAAACATACGATTTTGCAACGTGAAGTAGAATACGAACAAAGCATGCTCTTGAGTGCACTAAAGGCTTTAGAGTGCACCAAGCGGATCTGTTGACCTTTTCTTCATTTTTTCCAGAGCACGCCTGATAAGTCAAGTCATCCACTCAGTTGAAGCAGGACCGACGAAGTGCTACTCACTCGGCCATATTATATTCAAAATATTTTGCATGCTAAAATGCTCGTGAGCCGATCACGCCACAACTGCCAATTGAAAAAAAACTCAATTTTGCAGGAGCCTTATCAACTAGGGATGGGTCCGGATCGGCTATGAGCCAGCTCAGTTTTGAAAATTAAAATAGTTCAGAGGTGGGCTCGTTGGGAGTCGGATCCAATCCAAAAACCCAGGAACTGATATGGAGTTATCAATTCAATGTTTGACCATGAACAAGGCAGTTCTTGTTTTGAGAATTTTTTAGTTTTGAGATATGAAAATTGTAATAGGAAAACCAGATGGGTTGCTGAATCTCGTGAGCATTAGGTTTGTACAAAGGAACAATTCCAGAACGTATCTTTATGTTGAGTTAAGCTGAATTGAAAACAACCAAATTTTAAAATGAATATGGGCTAAAAATGAATTTTAAGTTTAATCTAATTGTTCCAATGATCGTCACTTTGACATGAAAGAATTCATAATAATTTTAAATCTCTCAGTTATACTTCGGAGAATAATGGCAGGGATCACATGACTAGGAATAGAGTTTTCTGGCAAATAAAGTAAGTGTGGTGTGCTCATGAGCAACTGCGTTGCTCACAATCCTCCCCCTGCTTTGTATATATACCAATTGTATGTAGAATTAGTCATTCAACTTTAAATCATGGTTTGTTTACCCCGCGAGGTGTCGTTTTGATCACTTGAGAGTGTGACGGCTTTGCCTCCATCAAATACATTATACTTATTTTTTTTGATAAGTGTTGAACACAATGAAATGAACGTATTCAAATCAGTGCTACAAATTTTTTGGAGAAACTGAAACAATGTTCATGCTACTTTCTCAAAACATAATCGTTCCTCCATTTGGCTTTTTTCAAAAATCTCCATCAAAGAACGCTCGCTCGAACGCATGCCCGCGCAAACGCGGTCGCTTTCAAAGTGACGCTCTTTTTGACTCGAATTTCAGGTGGCTCCCTCTGAGAAGTACATTTTGCTCACTCTCGACTGAAGAGAGCAGCTCCCCCTATAATCACAACAGAACCTTGAACTAATTTAGAGGGATTGAAGTATTGACAAGTTGAAGTAGCCCTAGCTGATTGCGGGCCGGCGCGAGAGCGCTTGAAAATTCAAAACAACACTTTCGAGCAAAACATGTTTCTTTGCTCGATGATTTAGTGTGCTGTGGTTTAAGTTGGGCCAAATTTTGACGAATTTCATTAAAATACGTTCAATTGAGCCTCCCAAATAGGGAAAAAGGACCAATGAGACTTTCAATAGTGTCTTAAATGGCCATGTGAATCAAAAGAGAAAGAAAAATTTACATTTTCTTAGATAATATTAATGAACAGAGATTCGATCTGATCAGGCTGTTAAGAGCACGCAGCACATGGTGAAATTTATCTTAAGTTATTTGCTAGCTCATAAAATATAAAGCCTTATTGGATATACAGCCGTATTTCGGATATCTTTTCATAACATTTTTGAAACTTGAGATTTGTAATGTGCCATTTTTACCTTTGGCCGAGTAAAATAATGCAAAAACATCCTTGGATGATGACGGGATTTCAAAGCAGGATTAATCATAGAGAGGGTTAGGAACAAAAGCAGAGAGAAAAAAGAAGGAATTTTGAATAATTGTAAATAACATTGTTGTGACACAACATAGTTTTCACAAAATGTGATGGAAAAGGCACTAGACATAAGAACAAAATAAAACAACTACTGCACTTTCACGTCCCATTCCTGTGTCGTTGTTAGTTTAGAAATAATTTGTTGCCTTCTATATATACTTTCTCTTTGCATTTTGGTACACCCATTGTGCAATATGATAGTGCTTTCTAGATAAGAAAGTTAGCTGTATTCTTTATGAAATAGAATCGAAATATGCCCTTTATGGCCTAAGTGCGATTTAAACACTCCCAGCCAATGTGTAAGGATGACCCGGAATGACCTTTCGAGTGGTTCAGATTCCATTTTGACAACATATTATTTTTACATTTGAGAGTCTAACAATTGTGCAATGATACCTTTTTAATACAATTTAAATAAAAGTTCTGAATAATAATTGTACTTAGGTGCAATCTTTTGTCTAAAAATATAAATCAATACAATGAAAAACCAGGTCTATGATGCCAAAATGGGATAATATTTGGTTCAGAGACAATTGGATAGGGACAAACAGCATTGTATAATAAATGTGACCGTCATTTATTGAAAGTAGCACATCTGTTTAATTGACCTACAATAGAGACCTATGATACAATCACCAAAACATGAAAATTGTGTTAATTACAATTCCTTTGATGGAGGATAAACTAAAAAAAAAAGAAAATTGTGAAAATGTACTTTCCAACATTGTGATTTTAGTATTTAGTTTAGTTTAAGTTTCTTATAGTATTAGCACCATGATATATTGGAAAAAACACGATATGTTTTAATGATCTCAAAACGTACCAAAAATATCTCCTTCCCCTCATTAATTGAACATTACAAACGTCCCTACGTTTGTATTTTTCTTTAAGTTATTAACAAAGTTTTTAGGCACCACATCATTTTTATGAAAAGCTACAGAGATTTCTCTATCCTGACTTTTAATGTGCATTTCATTTGTAGAACTGTTACTCAGTCATCATCAATATTTGTTACTTATTTTGGATTGAAACAAGCCATTTTAGTACTAATAGACAACTCTCGAGTACAGAAGAAACAGTTTTTGAGATTTGTTGACAAGCCTCAAACGAGGACAGCTTTTTGACATTTGATAATTTCGTCAATCACTCTTAACAAATACTGTTTGCTGACTTTGTGTGGTCTGTTCTCAGTTAATTTCTTGTACCTATTTATGTGTTTGTGTATCTAGATTCTTAATACTCCTTATTACGTTTTTTTACTTGTACTTCTTTTTTTCTTTCTGTGCCAATCAGATTTGGGGTGCTTCTTTTTTCTTTGTCCCACAATTTCATTTGGAATGCTTCTTTTTTGTTATCCATACCAGTTTTTTAATCGGTGTATCATTATGCTTCATATCGAAGTTCAAGACAAACTTTCTCATCATAGATGTACAAACTAGCAACCTTGCTTGAGGAGAACTCCTTAAAGCCAAACGAAAAATTGAATCTGTGACTTCGAAATCTGCGACATAAAATGTTTCGGGCAACGCAACCTAAAGCACAAAAAATGGTGTTTTTCATGTATTGCTGTTTTCATTATACATTACATACATTACACATCATTTTCATGTACATCAGATTTCCACATTTCGTTATGTTTCTGAATACAAAATCATTTGGGCAAACTGTCGCTATAACGAGCATTTGAGAAAAAAAGACGCAATCAATTGGCTGTTTTACCACATTGGAAGGCTCATTAGGCGTTTATGGCCCTGACTCATAGAACGAAAATAGTGTGAACAAATAGTGAACCAATAAAAATCATTGATGTTGTAAATGATTGCCACATCACTTTCATGCAAGGGAAATTCTTTTGTGTCTTTCAACACAAAAGAATCTTTCCTTCGTCAGTCTTAGGATGGAAATACACGGACAGGCTAAACTCCTCGACAGGCTACTTTTCCAACCTGACAGGTCATAGTTTGACAAGCCAAAATTGGAATCAGAAATACACGCGCAGGCTCTTTTCTGTTAAGGAAAAGATGGTGCGTGTCGAGTTTTCAATTTCTCTGCTCTCCCTTGTACTTTCTTATATGCAATGGAATACCCTGTAAAATTATCTAAAAGCTTAATTAAAGGCGTCAAAGCTCCATTTTTGTTGCATATTTTTCTGCATACTGTGACCTTCTTATTTGCTTATTAAAAGTCATAATTTTAATATTCTATTTGCTGGAAATTCACAACCCTATTGATGCTAAAGAAGTCGACAAATATGTCTTGGCTCAACCACATGGGGACATCGTCGTCCCCATAGAATAAACTTATCTACCAATCTCCCTTATTATACCCGTAGTTGTATGCCACATGGCGTTGTGATCATACCCACACAATGCGCATCGAAAAAAGGGAGCTACAACGGCAATATGAGTACTGAAAAAGATGGATCATTTGGATGCGGTTCTTTTAAGGCCATACAAGGTCAATTAAGACTTCTCAATATCCTTGCTTTAGTTCCGGCATTTTGTACTTCAACTGTTTGATCATGACTTCCAACAGGCAGGGATATATTAAAACAATTTAAAATGAGCCGGCTTGCAGGTAGGCTTCATTTTTCAGCTTGGTTAGCTCGAAATTCCTCCGAGCAGGCTGAATAATTGACTATCCTGCCACTTTTGCCTGCTCGTTTTTTCCGCTCTAAATGAGCCGGTCTGCAGGTAGGCTTCATTTTTCAGGTGGGTTGGGTCAAAATTCGGCCAGGCAGGCTGAAAAAATGGCTGTCCGTGTATTTCCACCCTAAGACTGTCTAGCCGACAGGGTGTCACCCTCCAATTATTTTTTTATCTTGTGTGTAAGGTTTGCTTAGAAAACTTGTTTGTTTGGTGGTTAGTTTGGAAACACACAAGCTAACTTAATGCAATCCAATCCCATCCAATCCAATCAGTCGTAATTACTTTGCACCCTGTAACAAGGGTATTGATAAAACATTCTCCAAGAGTCGTCCAAGAGTCGTCAAGACAAAACGTCAACACCCATGAAAGCAAAGAAAACGAATTGTTAGATGGCTTGCATGCCGTGGCTCAAATGTTCCTTCCGAAGAAAGGAAAGGACTATATTCGAAATGAAAGGGTCTTCAATGACGAGGCCTGTAATGATTTTAGAAATATTGATGTCGAATGCAAGAATCATAAAAATCATTACCAGTCTTACTATTGGAAAGATAAGTCAATGCTCAAAAGAAAACGCAACAAATAAAAATAGCCTAGCGTATATATTTAACAGGAAAACGTTTAAGAATAAGTAGCAATGCCCAAAAAAGACATTTTTCTTCCCATGACGCAAGGCACTTGGTGTAGCTTAGGAGTATTTCCAAGTGACCAGAAATAACTTGCCCAGTGAAAATGGCGGATTGGAGCCCCTACTACCACGTCGAACAGTCACCTACTTTTTTGTTCACCACCCTCTCTTTCTCACTCTCTCTCTCTTCTATTAACAAAGAGTAAACAAACAGTCTAGCTCAATCGCTATGGGCCAACTATACATGAATGATAATGTTGCCAAAATTGATAAAATATTTGATTTTGAACCATTTAAAGGGACAATCAGAGACTCCAAGACCGCTTGAGACTTGCCAAGGTATGATCAAGTGAAGCCCAAAGTGTTTTTATCACCTTCTGGTCAATATTAAATGGTGTTGTTTTGAATACGGGTGCAAGGGACAGTGGGGATTGGCTTAATCCAGTTTTTGTTCCAAAGATTAGTGTACTGAAACAACGAGCAGCAGCAACATATCCGCAGCGAGGAGGGGGAGTCTCAAATTCCTTTAAAGAGAAGTCTAGTTAAATTCTGAACTAAAATGTCTTCGGATCTTCGTCGAAGCTCTGGGACATCGGGTGGGAGTGGCTCGGGTTCATGGAATCGACGTCAAAAAAGAGGAAAGAGCAGTCATAGGAGAAAGAAGAATCAGCATACCTCAATGTCTCTAACCCAAGATGACATCGACTTTCTAAGGAAAAATACTCGTTATGATGAACAAGAGATAAGGGAATGGTACAAAGGGTTTAAGGTATGTCGAAATTCCTATCGCCATTACAACAATCAAGGCAACATCGATATTGGGTTTCTCTTGGTAGGCCGATTGTCCTGATGGCTTGTTGGATAAGAGTAAAATTCAGGAAATGTATGGGATGATTTTGCCTGCTGGAAACGCGAAAGTTTTTGTGGATCAAATATTTCGCATTTTTGATAAGGACGGAAATGGAAGTATTGACTTTAAGGTAGGAAATTGATTGAACGAATCATCAATTAAGATAATGCGTCATCTTAAATCATTTTTTAAAGGAATTTATGATGGCTACAGATATGACAGCTTCTGGTTCTCCTGAAGAAAAGTTAAGGTAAGGTATTATATTATAGTATTATATAGGTATTGTATTATATATAAATTAAAAACAAAATATGATTGCTGATGTGTTTCGAGTTGGATTTTTGGCACATTTTTGTCATTTTGGTTTTTGGGGTCAAAAAGTTTTAAACTTTTCAACAGGCAATTGACCTAATCTGGGATAAAATATTGCAACACTGCCAACTCGAACTAAATCGAGTTCGAGTGTTCCCAAATAGGTCCTAGTTTAGATCTTTTTAAAAAGTTCAATACAACCTGCCCTTTTGAGCAGTAATAAATAAACTTCGGGTCAAAAATGGCAGCACTCTCAACTCGAAACCCATCCCTAGATATTTCTATAGACTTTAGATATTACTAACATAATCTTGACGGGTCAAAATTTTCGTGGTTATGCTCAGATCCCTTTCAAATACCTCAAATAAATCGTATTTGGTGCAGGGTGATGTTACTGATGAAAATCACAAACATGCTTCTTTAGTGTAGCTCAGAACAAGAGTAATAAGATGAGAAAGACTGTTCTACGGGATAAAGAGATGGCTGGACTTTAACATGAAAAAGAATGAAGTTCAAGGAGGGTATGGTCTATTAGGGCATGAACATGAAACAAAACTTTACATTTGTTGTGCATGTAATTGAGTGATTTTCAACCACAAATTGAACAATCTTACTCGTGCAACAAATAATCATGAAGACCAAATAAGTCTTTTTGGTGTATGTTTTCCATAAACTGTATGCACATGCTTAGCATAAATTTATATATCATCTATTATTACCCTATCAAGGTAATCAACCTAGTGCTTGGGTCAGAGGTATCTATCAGAGTCCGTCCACTTTGGGAATAATATGTTAGGGCCTTTCAACCCCTGATTGTGGACGGAACAAAGGAAGTCTTTTTTGGTGCCGCGACCCTGGAACGAACCGAGGACCTTTAGACATTTCCCAGGAATCTTTGTTTCAGATTCCCACATTTCTTGAGCAATCTGGGATTGATTGAAATTCCCAATTATTGAGAGAAGGGCAGCAGTGAGTAAGTCTGTCGCGAATCTTGCACGCCCCTATTTTGGTGCCGCGACCTCGGAACATTTGTAGTTTCTTACAACATTGTATTATCAAATGGTTCTTCAGGATCATCCAAGAATAACCAACCAAGAAGTTTCTGCTTTGAAGTTGATGGAGAGCAAGAAGAAATATTAGTTTCCTCAGAAACCAAAAACAAATATTATCCAACGTCATCGACATTTTACCCTATTATGGAGTTTGGAAGTCAGCCAACGATTCACCAAAGACAGGAAGAGAAGATCTACCACAACATGGAAAATGATGGCTCCACTTGGCCAACTTCAGAGTCATTTTGGAACCCTCCAATGCACCAAGCTCAATCCTATATAAATTGCATAAACTTGGGTCATCAGCAGATATTTTGCGAAGACATCTCTTGTTCAAGGTTAGAGAAGAAGAAATCGTCCAAAAAGCGTACAGAAGCCCTCTTGAACTTTCGGAAAACATTTCCAAAAAGCATGCAATCCTTGTCACTAGAAATGTTGACAATGTTTATGGATTCGGAAGAAACCGAGATGTTTGAAAGAGCGTGTTTGGAGGGAGATGACTTGAAGAAAGAGGAGACCGTTCAAAATCCATCAAATGTATGGCAAAGTCCACTCTCTTGCCTTACCCCGATCTATGAAGGGTTAACAGTTGATCGACAAGAAAGGCCTTGTTTAGAGTTTCACCAAACGACCAAGTCATATCCTGTATGATTGATATTCATATGAAGTTCATTAGAACTGCATGAAGCTAGATGATCAACATCAACAAGATGAAACATTGAAAAATAGAAGTTCAACTCACAATCTGAAAAAGAACATGATGCTGGAACAAGTTGCGGGCAGTCGATCGCCAAACTACCAACCTGACTACAATACTTCAATACTACCAAACTACAACCAGACAAACAACAAAGAGACCCCCCCAGAGAATGTTGCATATGGATGGAATTGGCCCAAGGAGTGGCGAGGTTTGGCATTTGGAGAATGTTGGGTGTCACGAGCAGAAATTTTCAAAATTGCAACACATGGTGCCTCAAAAAGAACAGATTCCAATGGTCCAAGAGAAACCAACTTGTTTTCATTTAGTTTCTCGGTGTTGGGAGGAAGTGCCAAATTTAAAGATTGACGCCAATGACTCCCCAAGCTCATTGGAGCTCCTGCAACCAGAGCATGAACCGAGTTCTCAGGACATTTTACAAGAAGCCGTGAAAATACAAGTAAGAAACAACCCAATGGACGTAGTGTTGGAATAGGGAGAAGAGTGCACCCTAAGCAAGAAACGATTGAAATCTCCAAGAGAGGAAATGACTGCAAAAAAGGATGACAAAACATTAGAAAGGGAAAGTATCCTTTGAAAAATATCGAAAATTTGGAAGCTGCTTTGCCACCAAAGCCAAAAGAGGGCCCTCCACACGACATTGAACGAACCTCGCCTCCAACTTCACAAGAAGATCGCACTCGAGAACCAACAAGAAGCAACAAATCCTACTCTTTGAAAAGGTTGTTAAAACTGATGAAATCCGTAGAGAAATGTAGAAACACTCCAAAGCAGGTTGAAGGGACTCCAATTACCAAGTTAGTGGTGAACAAGGACAAGCACATTCAATACATGAATCCCCAAGACATAGAACCCCACAAAATGGAGAATTCAGGTTCACTGACTGATCTTGCTGCATGATCCCCCAAAGCTGAGGATATGTCTTGGAAGAGGTCAGGTTGTCTTTGTGATACCTATAGGGAAAAACATAAACCAAAAAATGCCACTAGCCAAGTTGATAGAAACACACTCAAGACCAGATGGAATTGTGCAAGTGGAAACTTTGAAAACCGTGCACAAGGTCCTTAAACAAGAAATTGAGCATGAGATTCTCCTGGAACAAGACGTTGAAACCAATCATGACGTCTGGTCCTCTAGATTGCGAAACAAGATACAGGACGAAAAGAAACAGGAACCCATTGAGGAAAAGAAAAACGAGAAACCAGCACCAGCTTTTATTCCAAACGATCCATCGACCCCAACCATCAGAACCACAAGAGTAGGGAGACAAATCTGCCAGCCAAACAAGTCCTTCAAAACCTTTGCAATGGGAGCCTTAACCCTTTTGACAATGATCAGTGGTGACGTGATAAAGGGCACTCCAAACACAACTGCATATAAAAGCCTTGGCTAGCATGTGAATATAATAGGGATTCCTGAACCATACCTGATGGAACATTTAAGAAATACTTATAAGGGATTAACTATGAGACTTCTTGTTTTCGCGATTGAGATCCATGAGCTCACACAACTCACCAGAGAAATCGGTGAATGGTGTGTAAGGCTAGAGCGATAAGAGTACGAAGAAGTGGTGTGGGTCCAAGTCCACCAAAAACGTGCAGATAATCTTCACATTGCGTGGAAAGACAAAACTCTCCCAAAGTTAAAAAGCGCGGTAATTAATGCAAAGACACCTTCTTACGCATGCAAGGCTTAATACCAATAATTAGACAGATGTTCAAGCAACAGGTTTAGGAAGTAGTTAGAACGCAAGTCTCAAGCAAGACCCGGCAAATTCAGCTATCTTTTTCCTCTACCCTACCCTTTTGATTGTGCCATCTACAATTGTATATCTTAAGGCTTTTTAACACGAATGAAGAATCAAGCAACAAAGAAACAACTTCTTCACTTCAACAAGCCCAATCATATCATTCAATAATGACAATCTTTTTCAATGTTTCTATTATGCATTATATGCCCAATGTCTTTTAAAGAAGTCTCTTTCAGTTGTCTTGCTCCTATCCAAAAAATGTACCAAAATGTTGTCCCACTGTACCCCCCCTCTTTTGTCCCAATGGAAATGTTCAATGCTGGCTTATTACATAAGACCAAGGCGTATGGAGTATGTTCCATGCACTCATGGGAAATGTTTATTGCAACCCTTGTCAAATGATCAAGAGTGAAGGTACAAACATGCTCGTCACCATAAACCAAAGGGGTGGAGCAGGCAGTAAGAGGAACGTGAGAAAATGCCCAGGTGGCTGAACAAATAAATACAACATCCCAATTCTCCAATCCAACAATGCAAGTTGGAGGGAGGTTTTCCGCTCATCACCAACAAAACAAGTCATCCTGTCATAAATCATTCGTGCAATAGAGATAGCAGAAAAATGGTCAATGTCCCTTGTCTCCAAGTGAAGAGTCAACTTGGAAGAGCACATTACTTGGAATCGAGGAGTCACAAATTATCAGTCAAAGAGGAAAGAGTTCTGAGCTTTCTCTCTTCCCAAGACATTCATCCAATATTCCAAAGGAGACATTTGTAAATAAGTTCCTTTACGAAGTTGTTTTCATCCACGATAGGTGACGGGAGTCAAGGAACCTTGTTGAGGAACGCCTACGAGGATTACCGAGGATCGAGCAGCTTGAAGAGGAACGCCCACCATCCAAAGCCATTACGATTGGAGGAGTTGTGTGGAGCCATCCCAAGACTGCCATTAGAAGACGCCTTCTGGTCACTCGAGTCCCCGTAAGAAGTATTGCCCTCCATTTGTTCACTTGTCCCAACTATCCCTTTTGCCGGAGCTAGACAACTGAGATTTGCTTGTTCGTGTCATTAGGCAGGAAAAGGGGTGGACACGAACTCCGATTTTTGGAAAAATGGTATGAGGCCGAGGCTATATTTTGACACAACGTCATTTATTTCTTATTAACGGCTAAAACTGTTGAACATGTGTCTTGAAAGAATTCAGTCAAACTTTTTGTGTTAATATTTGTGGACTGGATTTTCTTCACCTTGATTTTAGAAGTCCCAGCACTCTTTTTACTCGTCTCATGAACTTTTGACATTCAACTCTCCAAAGGATTTTCGTCCTCATAACAATAAGGAAAATACGTAGATGGAATCTTGCTTCACCCATTAGTCCAACTTCAGTGAAACAATGCTCAACAGAAGTATCCATGGTGGTATCTGGAGTGTTACTCCTCTTCCATCCTCTTCAGCACCTCCACAACCCAGGAACCATTTCCATAGGAAAATGAGAGAACAAGAATGGTCTCATTTTGAAACAAGATGGAGTCCAAGTCGGAGATGTTGTTGGCTATAACTATTGAAGGGCACTTTTGAGGGTTCTGGATCAGATCAACCATCTGATCCGGATTGGAATAGGAACAAAGGCAATCACAAAGTCCTTGAGACAAAATGAGTGAAAAACGTGGGGATTAAATCCTGGATTGTGGATTTGATTGAATTTTTTTTCAAGTCTTGGGGCTCAAGAAGGTCAGGACCACGCAGGACTGGGGCTAAGGGTCCTTCAGGACCAGAGGATCATGTCTTGTCATTGCAGGGATAGGCTCTACAGGCTTGATAAGGTTCGATTGGTCTTCTTAGATCCCCTTGTCCAGGAATTAACAATCAAATTGAATGAAAAATCCACACAATTCAATCTTGATGGGAGCATTTCATTCTAAAGACTTTGAGAGGGCCCATGTAATCCGGGTTAGACTGTCAGATCACCAATTTGGGCTGACTCACTCGAAAGGCAGATCAAAATATTGAGCCCATCCATTACTAGTAGGTCCACCTGATAGGTTTCAAAGTCATCTTAATTTGCTCTTCATTTGATCGAATTCTTGACACTGAGGACTTCTTCTTTCTTTGTTCTATATGGACCTTAATCCGAAGGCAAATTCCTCTTGAAAAGGGATTAAGAACCAACTTTCCACACATACTCTCACCCGGATCAAAACGGGGAGTTTTATCGCACTCGTCCATCACACAACTTGAACAACTTAAGAATATCTTACCTGTCCTTATTATCCTGAACTAAAAGACACAACCATACAATAAAGGAAATTCGAAAAAGGACCATCATTTATGCCAAGGTGACACAATCTATAACAACCTTGATTTCATGCAAAGTTTGGCATGTGTTAATTCAGCTCAGGATAATACCTTAAATATTGATGGATGGGTTCAATTGTAAGTTCAAAGATACTAATAAGACGTTCAAGTCGGATGATATAAGAGCTCGGAAAAAAACGATATTTTGTTGTTGACAATTCAAGTAATCGTAAGATATTCTTTGTTGTTCAAGTTGTGCAATGGATGAGCGTAAAGAAACTCCCCGTTTTGGTCCGTGGGAAAGTTGGTTCTTAATCCTTTTGCAAGAATAATTTGGGCTCGGAGTCCGGTCCATATTCATTCTATTTGCTTTAGATGAGGCTATTACTTCTAAAGATTGTAGCAGGTAACCTGGTCATCAGATTTCATTTAATCACTTGATCGTCATCTTGAAGAAAAGACACCTTGCGGGTTCATTCGCACTTGTGACTAATGAATTTGCCCTCCATGATGTGATCATTTATTCACTCTTTCATTCACTCGTTCATGGCTGAACTTGTCTTCAAAACACCAACATCGGACTGATTTTGGAGCGTGGGGTTGACCTTTACCAAGGCTAGGACTTGGCTGGACCCGCTTGAAACACAGGGAACACCGATTGGCGCACTATCTTTTGGAATTTTGATCGATTTCCGTTTGATTTTCCGCTCCCAACATGGCCGGCGTTTGTACTTCTTGTTTACGAATCTCGGCCTCATACCGGAGGTTGCGTGCCGGAGAAATTCCGCGAGTTCGCATCCAGTATTAATACTATTATATAGGTTATCCCTGCATTAGGTTAGTTAATAAAGTGGAACTGCTTTATATATCAGAAAGTGTCTCTGCATTTAGTCAGGAGCTAGATAATAGTAGTGATATTAGAGGATTAATAGAAGTAGTGATAACCCGACTTGCAGGTGTAGATGTAGAGAGTGACCCCAGATTGTAGGTGAACAGCTTGCTTTCTGTCTCTGTTGTCAAGTGATTTCATTTGTTAGATGCTCTCATCAGAGCATTAACCGGAGGCCTTAAGATAGTTCTAATAAATTGAAGCCCAAGTATTAGGTGCTCTCTTCGTTTAGGAGCTATCAAGGTAATCAACCGAGTGCTTGGGTCAGAATCCGTCAGAGTCCGACTTTGGGAATAATATGTCAGGGCCTTCAACCCCTGATTGTGGATGGAACACCCACTATGGATCAAGAGACCTTTTGGCTATAAATTTAGTTTCAGTTGATGGAGCATTTTTAGAGCAAAAGCAGAAAATCACAGTAAAAGAGGAGGTAAAACAAATGTATTTTGTCAGAAGAAGCGTCGTTTTCCCTAAAATGATCAGAGATCGGGAGTAATTGTAATTGCAATTATTATTCCATAATACAAATGCATGTAACTGTAATTTACCACATAGTAATTGATTAAATTTTGTCCACGAAATCTACTCGTCATACCCAAACCATTATATTTTTAACACTGATAAACCAACAGAGCTTTTGGATAAAATTTCGACTTTAGTAGATATTTCAAAATCAAAGTAGACAAGTAAATATGCAAAAAAGCTTGGTTTTTCTAAAATGGGAAGAATGTTTGGTAATGTAACAGCAAAGGAAATTCAATAGCTTTTGTTGCTTGTAAACCATCGTAAAAAATAGTGACTTGAAAAAATGATCAATTAATTTTTCATTTTTTTTGGCAAAATTTAGAGGACTCAAGTTTTTTGGCTTTTGGGGAAAATATTCAAGTTTTTTTCACATTTTCATTGAAAAAAAGACTTTTAACTCAAAATTTGGCAAGACTAAATGGACGTTTATGGAATATTTAGTTTTTTCAACAAATGAAGAAATCGTCTCTTTCTACATATTTACGTATTGTATTGATGATTTAATTCTACTTCCATGGGATTTTTTTCCAAGCAAACTTTATTTTTTTTTAAGAAAAACGGTTTGTCACATGCTCTGCCACTTCACAATCTAGGATCAAATACAAGTTGCTGTAACCCACATATAAGCTTTTCCAGAAGTACTTTTGACTAAAATCAAACTGGTTAAGGAAAAAAGTTAACCTCTTGAAAACAATTTTCACTCTCGAAATCACAAGCAACCCTTTTGATAACTCTGATGATTTTTTTTAAACATTTCTACCATCTAAATGTAACTAGTCAGGCGAATTGGCAAAATGAAATGCGATTTTTCTCCCAACAAATCAGGCCCCTAAAACAATTGCACAAAACAATGTTTTCAAAACAATTTAAAAAACAAGTTTTACCTGTATTTGAAAACATTTCAAAAAGTTAATCTTTTGACTCAATCTTTACCGATTCCTCCAATGCGATGTCTCCTTTGATACAATAAACCTTTCAACCATGAAGTTTTCTATGCTGGCAAGAGGTCTCCCTGCATTGTGACTCTACTGTAATATATTTTCCATTTACTATCAAGAAAACGGATAACGTACCTTCATTTAAGCCTGATTTATCCTTTGAAATTTGTCAAGTAAGACTCCATATTTCTTCAAGCACGTAACTTTCAAATTCGTACTGGTGTTTTCACGTCAAAATTTTCAGATTTTTCTGTCTTTTTCTCAATTATAGTCACTTATTTCATGGTTTTGATAAATTATTTTCCGATTTTGATCAATTTTCAAATCAATTTTTGGGCCAAAAAAATCAAATTCAAATCCGGGCCCTAGTAATAAAAATCATCATAAGAACATTTCATTCATTGTATTTTTTTTGAAAAAATATTTCGATTTATTATTATTTTTGATTTTGCAATCAACTACATAAATCATGCCAGTAAAGATTGATCTACTCATTGGATCATAAAATAAGATGGTTTGAAGCCCTTCCATGGATAATTTTTGGTCATGGGCTCATATTTCTTGTATTTTTTCTCTTGCACTTCCCTCTTGTTTGGCTTGTTTAAAGCTTCATGATAAAGCCACTGTTGCTAGTGTTCTGATATTCCAAAACCGGGAGAAATGTGTATTAAATCATTAATTAATCAATATTTTGACAATAATCCTTCAAAATGTTCCTTTCACAGCATATGTCTACTTCTTGCACGTTAAAATTTGTGCTCATTTGTGTGGTCAGTAGAGCCCGGGAAAAAATGTTGGAAAAACGTCCAAAAAATGTCATTAAAATGTCATGAAAAAGGGCAAAAAAAATTGAAATATAGGGCAAAAAGGGCAAAAAATGTTGAAATTTAGAGCAAAAAGAGCAAAAAATGTTAAAAATTAGGGCAAAAAAGTCAATGAAATGTGTGAGAAATGGGACTAGATGTGTGGAGGACTTGAGAAGACTACTTAAGTCAGTGTGACCAGACATCTGAAGGAAATAATGCCGTCAAAACTCTAGCTTAAAGTAACGGGAGGTTGCGCTTCACATAGCGGGGTGTTTTTATAAGCTAGACGTCAAAACAGTTTTTGTTATAAGTAAGATAGCACATTAAGACCCTTTAAAAGGCAATAGATATTAAAGTCTGAGTAAATAATGGCAACAGTGCCAACTTAAAACATACTTTACTCTACACATAGCTATTTAGCCCACGTAAAATAATCACGGAAACAAGGGTCACAAAGTTTCTGATGTGAACTTTTTCACAATAACAAAAAGAACTTTAAGGGCACTTTTTCCCCTTTCCAAAGATTTTGATTAATTGGCATCATAAAATGTGAAGTTGAACAATGACAATTTTAGCCGGAAATTTTGGCGGGAAATTTCAAGCCTTCATCTGATTAATTGGTCCCTCAGAACCGGTTTTGGGATGACATTTTTGAGCAAAAAGTACAAAAAATGTTAAGAAAATGTTGAAATTTTCCAAAAAATGTCAAATAAAATTAAAATGTTATATTCACATAAAATTGGCAAAAAATGTAAAAAATTATTTTTGATGTAAAAAATTTTTTTCCCTAGCCCTAGTGATCAGCCATCTGCAAGCCTATGTAGACATGTTTGAAACATTGCACTTGCTCATTTTACCACTATTTGGACCTTTTGGCAGCTTTGTTTACTGGTACTTTTTGACAAAATTTGTGCAAAGTGTTGCGCACAATAATCCAATCTTGTGTTCAGCAAGAGCAAAGGAAGAAGCAATTCAGTTACTGATGAGGTCAATCTCAGATTGATCGAATAACTAGTTTGAAGCGTAAATCCCGCAGCACTACGTCGTGGTACCAGCAAACAAACAGCTTACCTAAACGTCCGAATGAATACAAGAAAGTTGGCCCCAGCGGAAAGAAAAAAAGGTTGTCACAAAACTGGGGCTGACTAATCCATTAGACGAACGTTGCTAAAAAGTTGCTATTTTCTGGCCTAATCTCTTATTAATTGAAAAGTCGAATATGACTAGATATATGCTCGCAGAAAAAATGCCAATAATTGCTGTTATTGCGAAAAACTCAAGAAGTTGCTAAATTTGATGAAAATGGCCACAAGTTGCAGATTTTGGTGCAAGTTGCATTTAGCAACTAAGTCCAAGCCGTAGCTTATTGTAAATATTTAATGGACAAGTGAAGTCAGACGAATTCAGTTGGTCATTTGAATTTGACAATAATCAAAATAATGAAGGAATATGAAACATCCCTTGCCGTTTTTGCCCCAAACGAGTACGCCCAATTATATAGTGATGGGTTTCGAGTTGGCAGTGTTGACACTTTTTACGCGTAGTTTAACTTCTATTAAAACAAGCGGGTTGCAATAAACTTTTTAAAGACCTAAACAAGGACTAATATGGCAACACTTGAACTAAATTGAGTTCGAGTTCCAACGGTAGTTATAAAAATGTAGTGATGTAAAACAAGCTGACTGGCTTGATGGCATCGATGCCAATGCTTCCTGCAATGCAGCCTCGGAAAGCATCGAGCATGCTTGATTCATTTTCAGCTGATTCAGCGCCGCCAATTTCACTTGAAAATTTATATTGCTTTGATAGCGCAAAATCCCATGGCTGATCGTACATACCTAATTGTTTTATAATTAGTGATGGATTTAAAGCATAATTAGTGCCAAACAAAATCAATATCCAATGGAAGAATGTCGTTTTCAAGTCATCTGGCTTTTAAAAATGGCTTGAGGTTGTTCAGAGAGAAAGACGTGTGACAAGAAAAATTATGTGATCAGTGCTACGACATTCAAATCACAAAGACCAAATCTCAAAAAAAACAGTCTGAATTGACAGAAATGCAAATGCTTCCATAACTTAACATTTTCATTAAAACTGTCGTTGGATGTCTCTTTGAAGAGCAATTCAAGATTTACCAGTGTCACTTAGGTGGAAATTTTGGCAACATGATTTTTAGGTCTAAATATGACTTTGCCGTCCTTTGGCTCTTCCATAATCTGGCAACCCTCTCTCCAGAGATCAGGATCAAGTTCCGTTGAAAGTAAACATTGAAAAAGCAAAAATTTCAAGGTCCACATGGGAAGTCCTCTACGCCGTTTTCTCAAGTATCTGAAAGATGCCTCGAAAATCCCTTTTCTTGAACAATGACACCGCATATCTCCTGACGCAAATCTACCCCCTCGCTGCCTTACTCAAGAATCTCTCCAGTCTCCGGAATCAAAAATTAAATCAGATTATTTCAACGGGCTAATTCTTTCAATTTTTGACGACGTTCCGGTACCCTTCCCCGTCACTTCGCGAAATGATTCTCTCGATCGCTTCATCGTTCTGGAGGCGCCACTCAATCTTTGAATGCAATCTACAAACGCTACATCTGTGGAGCAGTTTTAGCACCATTCTCTAACATTTAGTAGGAATACATATAATATTTACCAACTAACATCTGTACGTGCACTGTATGTGGTTCACCAGTCATGCTCACTATTTTTGTTCTTTATTTTCCTTTCAGCGGTAATACTACTACAGGCATTTGAAATATGAAATAAAAAATGAAAATTTCGGAAATCAAAATGTATGTATCCAATATAGGTTCAACTATGTTTATTTGCATTGTCTCCCATGTCATATTTTGTTAGGGATATTTCCTGATGTAACAGCAGTAGCCAGTAGCACTTCAAGTTTTTAGAAACCTGGTTTTGAGGAACATATGATGCAAATTGATTGATGCAAAAGCTTAAAGGTGAAATCAAAATTCACGTTGCAAAGGCCAAGTCAACTGACAACATGGTGATGGATATGAATTCGTAACTTGGTCACTCGAAAGTATTTTAAGGTACAAATGGGATACAAGTTCTTGTGGTCTGATGATAGCTTTGCCAAATTTATGGTATCTTGAGCCAAATATACTTTTTGTTAAGAAGACTTGGACAATGAAGTGACAAACATCTTAAAATCATGAAACACATTGCAAATAAGAAGTGATACAATACATTTGTATGGGACAAGCTAAACATTTGAAATGCCAGGATGAAGAAGTCAAGTGAATTGGCAAAGCAAAAAGTTATTAATGGGGAAAAGTGGCATGCCTGCGATTGGTAAACCTTTCTATGTATGTGACAAGTGTGTCTGAGTCATGACAAGATCGCATTCTCATGCCACAGCTGGATGTTATTCATGTGGTTTTATATCTTAAATCCGTCCAAATACACAACAAATCAAGTTTTATTCTCAAACGAGAGTCTAAAAAAACATTTTGTCTTCTTAATTATTTATTCATTCAACCAAGGAGTATAAGACAGCACTGGGGCAGTCACCTTAAGGACCTTGTTCAGAGGCCCATATCAGCAAAAAAGCTTGATGCCATTCTGATTCCATTCCAATACAAGATCGTGTTGTGACTTAGCATCAACAGCTAAAAGATTGAAAATCAGCATCAAGCCACATCCCTAGACAGCACTGCCAATTCCAAAGCCATTTTTTAAAAATGGCTTTGGAATTGGCAGTGCTGTCATATTTTACTTGAGGATTCGTAAGTCTTGCCCTTGAAGAGGTTAATTAGTGGTAAGCTTTTTGACCCTTAAGGGCCAAAATGGCAAATGTATGGCAAAATACGAACTCGAAATCCATCAGTACAATTATACTCATCTATTGCAACATCAAATCACACTAAAAAACTCAAAAGTTTTGTAAATGTTTAAGTTTAGGGCAAAGGAGAGCTTTTATGAATTTGAAACCTGAATTATGGCAAGAAAAACCCGTAAAGAAATGGCAAAAAAACTAATTTAGAAAATTTGGACCAAAAAAAATCTAAGTTTTCTCCGACAATACTATTTTATAGCGTGATTGTGTAGCTTTAAACACTAACTTCGCTAAATATAACCGAAAATCTCGTAAAGTTTATGGTTCAATCAATCACTAGTGTTTTGTAATGGACATGCAGTTGTAATGTAATACCATTTCTTTGAAAAGTGGCAAACCCAAAATTGTATGATGTAGTAATAAGTTTTAATCTTTCACTTACGTTTGCTTAGGGTGAGTTGTAATTCAGATATTTTTTCCAGGTGGGCGTTTAAAATGTATGACAAAGATGGTAGTGGAACAATTGATTTGGCTGAAATGATCGAAATCATTGGAACTCTTTATGAAATGGAGGGTGTGAGCAAGGTATTTCTTCTCAAATCATTGTAAAGACATCAAATACCTTCATGTGGTTGATGGAAAATTCGTCAATTTTAGGAGTCTGCTTCTGAAAGAGCTCACAAGATATTTGGAGAACTGGATATCAATGGTGATGGTGAGTTGACCACAGAAGAGTTTGTCAAAGGATGTCTGGAAGATCCAGAACTCGTGAGATTGCTCAATGCGGGGGGGGTGGAATCGGATAATGAGGACAATTATCCGAATGTTCAACAGCCTGTTTCTCAAGAAGATGAAGTGTCTGGTGATCCCAATGTCGAAATAGTTGCTCAATAAATAAATAAGTAAATGAATGAATGACAAGTTAATAAATCTTCCCGCTTCTCCTTCCGCTTTCTTTCATTACCATCCCGTATTGTATTGTTGCAAGGTAATTAGTTCTTACCTTGAATATTTAGGCATCAATATGCAATGGTGGCGCATGATCCGCAATAATTTAACAAAAACTCCATGAGTTTTCAGAAAACCAACGATTGCACTTAGACAGATGGTATTCTAAAGCAGATCCCACTCAAAGCACTGCTGGGGCCTGCCTGAGACAAACACATTCCTGAGCAGCAGTAGTCCAGGCTTGAAGTAGGCATGTATTTTTGTCCTGTCTGTTCTGTCAGTCCCTTCTACCGAACATTTGGCAACTGTCCCAGAATAAAGTGCTTTTGATTGCAAACTTCTGTAGGCAAAGTTGTGGGAAAGATCTGATTCATCTTCTCATTATGTGGGATGTTAATTCCCTATTGGAAAGCACAATAGTTATGGTTAATCTCTTCGTGCAATAAATTTAATGGTTCGAGGCTGTTTGTTTTCTTTCACGAAAAACCTTAGGAACAAAATTCTCACTACACTAGAACACAAGACAGTTTTAAACAAATTTGTTCCTTTTTTTTCGAAATAGTTAGGGTAATACCATTACATTTCAAAACTTCTTTAGTTTAGTAACTACTCAAAAATCCAAGAAGTATTCTTTACTCATTCCCTTTCCCATTGCACTAATCTTTAGTTTTGGGGTTATGGTGAACTCACATGAGCAATTATTTTTGACAAACTTCAAAATAACACAGAATTTTTCCTTTGCCTTTACAAACGTCTTGGAAGGTCTCTCAAAAGTTTGAACATGTTTTTTTGAAATGTTTGAACTCTCTGTTTCTCTCAGAGAGTATATCTCTCTTCGTAAATAAAATCATATATCCAAATCACTCAGGAAAGTTGAAATTTGTCTGGAACTTCAGCAACACAACTAATAACACTCTAATTAGAACCAAATCAAAAGGCTGTTATTTGCATGCTAGTCAGCAGTAATAAAGAAATGTTTTCGGGGGCTTCACTTTTCAAAACTACTTTATTTCGTGTGCATTCACGTTATTTCCATGGTGACGAGGATAAAACGTTTAGAAGCCCCCCAGCCGACACAGAGCAAAATCCTCAATTAAAGGACGGAGTTGGAGGCACTGCAACTCAGTGCTGTGGGGAGTTGGATAATATCCATGGGCATTACCTGCCCCTCCTTTGGGCCAATGGAGCCCCTCTCGTGGGACGTCAGAGCCCCTCTCGTGAGACGTCAGAGCCCCTCTTGTGAGACGTCAGAGCCCCTCTTGTGAGACGTCAGAGCCGCTCTCGTTGGACGTCAGAGCCCCTCCCGTGAGACGTCAGAGCCCCTCTCTTAGAAGTTTAGAGCCCCTCTCGTGGGAAGTCAGAGCCCCTCTCGTGGGAAGTCAGAGCCGCTCTCGTGAGACGTCAGAGCCCCTCTCGTGGACGTCAGAGCCCCTCTCGTGGGAAGTCAGAGCCCCTCACGTGAGATGTCAGAGCCGCTCTCGTGAGACGTCAGAGCCCCTCTCGTTGACGTCAGAGCCCCTCTTGTGGACGTCAGAGCCCCTCTCATGCCCTCCTTTTCTTCATTTCACATTCTTTTAAAACTTGTTTTAAAAAAAAATACGTTTTTTTTCTCTCTCCACTGCCTATCCACAAAATTTCTTCGCTCTCTTTACAAGCATACATGTTCGTTTGGACCAGTTAAAATTTAACTGAAAACATGTTTTTTGCGCAATAAACTTCGATACAACAACAACAACAACAACAACAACAACAACAACAACAACAACCCCCCCCATCTTCCTCTACGGCCTGCACCTCTGGCTTCCAAACTCCGCCAAATCCGCCGATGCCACCTTCACCTAATTCCTTAAATGATACCTCTGCGAGCCCCAATATGCCAATAATGCATGGACGCATTTCATATGCGAAACAGAGCTCTTCAGCACAGGGCTGGTAAGGTTAGTGTCCAACAACCAACAATTTTAAGAACCTGACCTTTCAGGAGGCGATGTCCGGACATATGTTGTCCTTCCCGGTCAAGGATTTAACAACACTCTATTGTCCTTGGCTCGACATCCCTTCGGAATATTGGGGGTCGCGCACCTTCGTGACGATAATATCCCTAGAGGGATAAACGGGATTTTCCTTCAAGTAGTAAAAGGGATAAACGGGATAAACGGGATTTTCTTACTTTTCAAGCTTTTTTCCTATTTTCCAAGCTTTTTTCCTAATTTTCAAGCATTTTTTCCTACCTTAAAGCAATTTTTTCTTACTCTTCAAGCATTTTTTCCTACCTTAAAAGCAATTTTTTCTTACTCTTCAAGCATTTCTTCCTTATTTCTATAAATATTCACAAATTTCCGTAACACTATATTTCCCACAAAATCTCACTTTTTTCAATAAAGTCCCTAACAAAAATTATTTCCAATGCTACAATGAAAACTCCTAGGTTTTTAGCTTTTATTTGTTTGTGTTTCCGAAGTCAAAATGCAGATTTGCAGCTGCAATCTGATAAAGGCTGTCTGCTCTGTAGGAATATTGTAGGGTTAGTTGGTAGACTATCTCATCCATAAAGCGTCCCGTTTTTTTGGGATTAACGGGATTTTCCTCCAGGGAATAACGGGGATAAAGGGGATTCCCTCCTTTATCAAACAAATTACCCGTATTTCTAGAAATTAGTTCATTTTTGTGTCTCTCTCTATTACATTCACTAAGCATGAAGTTTTCTGACCTTGATAATCTTCAGCTGTGGAAGATTTCTTCAATTTCATCACGTCTCAACAAGTACTGTCAATTGTAGGCTTTATGTTACATGTTTTTCTAGTTTGATAATATATAACAATTATTTCTGTTAAATATTGGAAATGTCTTTTATTAATATTTATATTAAACCTTTAGTTTGATCGGCCATTTTCAGGGATTCAAGCATGTCAAAAATCGGAACAAAATTGGCTTTATTTCATTTATCCACCGGTTCATCCCGTTTATCCTCCCATTTATCCCGTTTATCCCCCCATTTATCCTGTTTATCCCGTTTATCCCCCCATTTATCCTGTTTATCCCGTTTATCCCCCCATTTATCCCGTTTATCCCCTAATTTATTCCGTTTATCCCTGGGTAAAGGGGATAAATCGAAAAAGTTGATCCCCCGACCAACCCTGCCTATAGGACGCTTTGACAGTTTCAGCAGAAGCCATCCTACACGTTGGGAACGGATTGAAATCACTAGGCAAAGTTCAGCATACCGACTGCGCCATGTTTAGTTCGGAACTGGTCAATTCATTTATTCACCGATCAAAGTCTGCGTTACATAATTAGTCAATTCCCAAAGGACAAGACTCAACAGACTTCCTTGGATTAACGGATGAATTCGTTTGAATCCATTCGTTTTGCCACACGGATTAATCGAAAAAATTTAAAACATGCGTTTTCAGTCACATTTGTTTTGGTGGGTTGCGGATTTTTTATTACCGCTACAAGTAACAGGATTCCCTGAAAAGAAAGTTATTCATTTACGTTACTCCATGAGATGAAAATATAAAATTAACATTTAAAAGAAATTTGGTCTACCAATGAGTTACTGTTGGCAGATACATATAACCCTTGAATAGTGGGTTGATCAGGAATAGTATTCAAAATTTGTCTAATCCTGCCTCAAATGCTGTTAGAAGATCAGCTCCTACATACTCCAGATAAAGACTAATCAGGAATCCCTGAAAGGGGTGGACACGAACTCCGATTTTTGAAAAAAATGTTTGAAGCCGAGGCTCTATTTTGACACAATGTCATGTATTCCTTATTAATGGCTAAAACTGTTGAACATGTGTCTTGAAAGAATTCAGTCAAACTTCTTGTGTTAATATTTATGGAGTGGATGTTCTTCACTTTGATTTTAGAGGTTCCAGCACCCTTTTTACTCGTCTCATGAATGTTTAACATTCAGCTCTCCAAAGGATTTTAGTCCTCATAACAATGAGGAAATACGTAGATGGAATCTTGCTCCACCCATTAGTCCAACTCCTGTAAACAATGCTCAACAGAAGTATATGTGGTGGTATCTGGAGTGTTACTCCTCTTCCATCCTCTTCAACACCTCCACAACGCAGGAACCATTTTCATAGGAAAATGAAGGAACGAGATTAGTCTTATTTTGAAAGAAGATGTAGTCCAAGTCGGAGATGTTGTTGGCTATAAATATTGAAGGGCACTTTTGACGGGTCTGGATCAGATCAGCCATCTGATCCTATGGACCTTAATTCGAACGCAAAATCCTCATGAAAGGGGGATGAAAGAACCACCTTTTCCCCAAAAACTCTCCCCCAGATCAAAACGGGGAGTTTTATTTAGTCCATTGTCCATTACACAACTTGAACAACTTTAAAATATTCTTACCTGTCCTTGGAATATCCTGAAATCAAAGGCACGACCGTATAATAAAAGAAATTCGAAGATGGACCATCATTTCTAGATCTAGATTTCTAGAATAAATATTTTACAAATTTTGTTCTTAGACAAACTTGCTCGAAGTAATGATTTAATTGGACAAAGTATGTTAGTTGACCCCTGTATATGTAGAAAATAAGCGTCAAGAGAACGGGGTGAGGCATGGCGTAGTGCGTACTGCGTCGCTTTGTCGTGCGGATAGCTGGGGTTCGGTCCTGGCTCACTACCACCCTCCAAACTCAACTCTTTGGAGTCCAAATTTAGCGTTGTCTTTCAATGCAAACAGTTGCCAATATGGGCAATTTGGGTTGGCAACCAGAAAGTGGCAAGGACGGGGATATTTCTTCATGGAACACCCTCTATGAGTGATGTACTAACTCCTTAACGAACAAAACAAACAAGCGTCAAATGCGAGCAACATCGCTTATGTTGCTATGAACTATTGTTGCTCAAGTATGAGCAACATCATTACTTTACCAAAAATTGTATTTTGGCGTGTTTCTTGCTCTTGACGTCCATTTTTTGAAACGTACAGGGGTCACCCAACATACTTGGTCTAATTAAATCATAGCTTCAAACAAGTTTGTCTGACAACAAAATTTGTGAAATAGCATCTGCTCACAAGAGTTCAATCTTTATTTTGATTTTTGACAGCAATCTGAAAATGGTGCAATTTAACGAATTACAGGCCCAGACTACCTATAGTTTGGATACCCCACGTACAACATATGGATTTGAAGTACGCCGAAATCAATTTAAAATCTGACAACTCCTTTTGAACAACTTCTTTCTACATTTTGAAATTCTAGACAATGGCCCACCTTTTGGCGCCATTTCTGGAATATAAAGAGACAAACAAATCTCATCAAAAATTAAAACTAGCCTATTTATGGCTTCATCTATGGATGGTTCTTGCTTCAGAGTTGAAATCTCTGAAAAAACACGTGTCTTCTTTCTTTTCAATATCAAAATTTCTCCCAAAAAAGCTTGGAATTGAAGACTTCAAAAGACCTATAAAAGACTTATGAACCAAACAGAGCAGCAGTCTTGAACCAGCAACGCTAAAAAAATGACAATTAAATTTATGTTAATGAATAGAGGGATGATAGAGGGACTTTAATGACTCAGGATAGAAATGTACAAAAAGTCAGACAAGTTTCTGCAATTCAACAAAAGTTTCGTTTTTAATATCCAATGCCTGCTTTTTGCAGGATCTTTCTTGAACCTCTTAACATGAAATATCAGAATATTAGAAAATGAAAAGTCTTGTAAAAATCCGGAAGTCTTAAGTAAAATGAGTTTTGATACCTACGGGGAGGGGCAGAAGTATCCAGACAAAACTTGGATGACGTTTACCTCCTGAAGCAAGAGGAATAGTTTTATTTCCCGCGTTTTTCTGGTTTGACCAAAAACCGGTTTTGAATGTTTGTTAATTTTTTTTTGTTTAAATCTAGAAATATGAAGCCCCAGGAACAAAAGCGTAATTGCTCTCGGCCGGCAACGACGCCAGAGCCATCATCAAGTCAACCAAGTACCCCAGGGCCACCGTCTACGAGGTCGTGAAGAGGCTGCAGTCTGGCCGGGGGACAGGCCACGCCTCCTGCGGCCCACACAGGGCAAAAAAGCGGACCCCCAGGTTCTTGGCGGGCCTGAGAAGGTCCATCGAGGCCAACCCAGTTGTGTCCATATCAGCCCACGCAGCCAGGCGGTCCGTGAGCAAGAGGACTGTGGCCAGGGCCGTCAAGGAGGACCTTGACCTCCTACGTCAGAGGCAGACGCCACCTTCTTACCGAGAAGATGAAGGCCACCAGGCTTGAGAGGGGCAAGAAGTTGCGCAGAATCTGCAAGGTCAATCCGAGGACGGTCAGACTTTTCTCAGATGAGTCAATCTTCATGGTGGATGGTGCGTACAACCCCCAGAACAACCGATGGCTTGCCGAGAACAGAACCGTTGTGCCTCCCATCATAAAGACAAAGAATCCTGCCAAGATTATGGTCTTTGGCCTCATCAGCAGCGACGGGAAGGTGATGCCAGCCCATGTCTTCCCTCCCAAATTCAGGCTCAACGCCGCCGGGTACGTGGAGCTTCTAAGGAAGGTCGTGATGCCCTGGCTGGCAACCTCGTACCCACCAGCAACCAAATTCATGTGGATCCAGGACTCTGCTCCGTGTCATGTGTCCAATGTTTCCATGAACTTTTTGAACAGCAAATTTGACGTGGTGGTCAAGAAAGATGAGTGGCCTTCAAACAGCCCTGACCTCAACCCATGCGACTTCTAGTTGTGGTCCGAGCTGAGGAGGAAGGTCAACAAGATGCCCCACAACAGCCTGGCGTCTCTGAAGTCGTCGGTGAAGCGGAACATGGCCTCCTTCTCCACGGCCGAGGTCGCCAAAGCCTGCTCGGCCTTTGTTGGCCGCTTGGACGCCGTCATTAAGGCCAACGGTGACCATATTGAATAAAAATATTCTTAATTGTTGTCCAAACTTTTTTTGTTAAATACACAATTGGCTAAAAATAGCTCTTGATGCTGTAAATTATGTTCAAAGTTTTGTCCGGATACTTCTGCCCCACTCTGTATGTTTCTGTTGTCATTTTGGAATTTTTGCATCTGGCAATGGAATTTGGATAATTTTCACAATTTGTCCGTTTCATTTGCCTCTTTTTATGTGAATTTTCTAGGTGCATGACGGGTTTGTTCAGAATCAGCGTTCAGAATCAATGTTCAGAATCATTAATTTGATTTTGGTCTTTTCTCAGTTTGTTTGGGGTTAAATTTGTAACACTTCCAAACAAAATCAGTGTTGCTGTCATGATTTGTAATAATTTTAAAAGCGGGTGTCTGATGATCATTTTTGCCCCACTAATAATTCTGTTGAATGGATTTATTGGTCCAAGAAGTATATTTCATACAATTGGAACACTTAGTTTTGACCTGTGAAATTCTTTAAAACCTTGGCTTGCTGTTGACCTTTTTCCACTCACAAGACCATCTTTGGAATTCTGTATTAGACATAGAAAAATCTAGTTAAACGAGTTGTCCGGCTTGTAATATAAAGCTCACATGCTAAATTTCAACTTGATCGACTGAAATTTGTTACCTTTAGAGTTATTTGACGCGTAGAGCATAGCGCGCTCTTCCGACCGAACATTTGTACCTAGGGTCGATTTTTATCTCGTTTCCGCGCGTATGTATTGCGACTTTAGCAAATTTCGAAACATTGTTTCTTGGGAACGGAGGAACGTATGATGCTGAAATTCAGCAAACAACATCCTTGAACGCCTGTCGTATCAATCTTATCAAAATAAAATAATTTAAATTGAAAATTGTTTAAGACTTTGTTTTCTTTTGACCTTTTTCAACTTGTAAGTGATGTCATTTTTGGCAGCCCTGTTTTTCGGGGATACCAAAACAAACAAAATATGTTGACTTCTTTTTCCGATTTGTTTGTTTTTGTTTGTGATTTTTCTTCCGCTTTGTACTTGGTTGTTTGTTTGTTTGTCTTTGTTCTTTGTCATATTTGTTTGTTTGCCATCATCAGTAATGTTAAGGGGACTCACCACAACAAGAAAAAGTTTATTTTACGTGTAAGTAAATGCGAAAGAGGAAATCCTATTGTTGTTCAAAAGAAAACTAATGATATCTCTTTTTGGGGTCCACAAATAGGTTGTGACTATTCCTTCAGCAAAACCAAAATATTCCAGTCTCAGAAGAGCTAATATATTACAATCTAGAGCAAGGAACAAAACTAGATCTCTAGATTTCCTTGGTTTATGTGACATCAAATATTGATGTTGAAATGACATGTTGAGAATCCAGTTAAAGGTCGGATCAAACTGTTGTTTAACTGTGCATTATTCAATAAATATGATCCTGTTGAAACTACTTAATAAAGACGATTATTCTAAACGCGGATTATAAATTCGGCCTAGAGCGACAAACTGCTTAAATTAAAACGACTATGGGAAATTAGTGACTTGTGGACGTTTGCGTGTATTGTTGGCCTGAAATTCCTGCTTGCTGTGAAATCTTTGCGTGATATCCACTTGGTGTTGCATGTACTCTAACTGTGTTTTTTGATAACGATTTTGATTGAGAAGGCTGGGCCACCTTTCTTCGCCAATCCATTTAAACGTTCATTGACTTTATGACTGGCGGTTGCCTTAATTCATATTAATTGAACCTTTGTGTCATGTTATCAAGAGCGTGTAATTCATTGACAGTTTCTTCCTGACGGCGGGAAGTAATTTCATAATTAGATTTCAGATAATTTGTAAAACCCAGGATGGGCCTTGTACACGTATCACCCCAAACAATAATGAGATGTCTAAAGTATTGTTATAATTGTCTAATGAGACCGAAATTTTGCAAGGATTATTATAAAGATTATTACTATAATTTCAGATAAGATACCGATAAAATCAATGAAAAATCAATTGAAGGCAATAAAACAATCATCCACAAATCCATTAATCCATCCATAAATTTGTCTTTGGATGGTTCTTTACTCTACACCCAAGCGTCATTCCTGTTTGGATGGTGGAAGTGCATCCAACAGAAAAACAGTCTTAAGCCTGTTTATGTTACCTTGAAAACGTTCATTGGTTCAGGACCTTCAACTTTTGCCCAACAATTTTTACATACACCATATTTATTCAAATATATAAACATATTCAAATGCCCAAATCTGATACGTATCAACTAAATCCAAAGATGTTGTTATTTGTATAATCTATTTTTCTTTTGACATCGACGAACAGAAGGCAAATACAAATAAAAAATAAATTTAAAATGAATCTAGAGCTAGTTTAGGCTCTTAGATTTCTCCTTCTTGTAGGAGGTCACTTCATTTGTACTGGCGTTGTTTTCCTTTGGTCAGAGCTGCTAACGAAAATGTGCACATTCGTGGCATTTTTTTTCATTTTACGGGTTCTGAAAAAGAAATATAATGTAATCGTTACGATCTACCGTTCTTGATCGATCAGTTTCAAACTCTTTATCAATACCTCAAAATCATTGAAACCCAAAACTTATAAGTAGGGAGGGGCATTTTTTGTATTTTTCTTTATTGCTATGTCCAAATTATAAGTTTGTATCATGCGTTGCAAAACTAGTGTGACTGGTATGGATGACGCTATTTCCACATTGCGTACAAAAACATGAATCTGTTGAGTGGTTCTCCTTACGGCTGCATGTTTGATGATGGTCAGAGTCTAGTAATTCTATGAACGACTCTACGATGTCTACGATTGGAACTTTCAGAACTTCATTCAACAAAATTTGATAAATTTTGCCTTAATAAAACGATAATAAAATAAACAGATCTGCCATTTTTAAATGGCAATGCACCAACTGGCAACTTATAATGCCTGAAAGGTTACTATAAAAGAGTGATTTATAAAAACCAAAAGTTTATGAACGGGCTTAAATATCGAAACTATTATGCCATGAACCACAAGGTATTTTTTTCTTTTCTAGAAAACACGAACTTTTTACAAATATATCAAGTATGAAGAAGTTTTAAAACTTTATTTTTCCACCTCATTTGTCTGCCCTTAGTTGTAAAAAGCCTTACCTCCTGACACAAAAATCATGGTCAAAAGCAATTTTGGTTTTAAAGTATTTAAACATCATAGCTTGGGTGTGTATTGTAACAAAAGCTACCTGTTAATGGCATTACATTGACCATAAATTGATGACAAAATTATTGTTTTGCAAGTGAAAACTCAAAGGAAATTATGGTTAATTTGAAGAAGTAAGAGTTTGAAATGTCATTAATAATTTATAATTGAAAATTCGTCAATTAAATGGCCAATAATGTAATTAATTACAATTACAATTACTTCGCCCAAAATTGTAATTAATTACTATTGCAATTACATGTAATTGTAATTGAAATTACGTAATCGTAATTGAAATTACTTAATTGTAATTGAAATTGCTTAATTATAATTGATATTGCTTAATTAAAATTGAAATTACTTAATTGTAATTGAAATTGCTTAATTGTAATTGATATTGCTTAATTGAAATTGAAATTACTTAATTGAAATTACATAATTGAAATTGAAATAACTTAATTGTAATTGAAATTACTTAATTGTAATTGAAATTACTTAATTGTAATTGAAAAAACTTAATTGTAATTGAAATAACTTAATTGTAATTGAAATTACTTAATTGTTATTGAAATTACTTAATTGTTATTGAAATTACTTAATTGTAATTGAAATTACTTAATTGTAATTGAAATTACTTAATTGTAATTGAAATTACTTAATTGTAATTGAAATTACTTAATTGTAATTGAAATTACTTAATTGTAATTAAAATTACTTAATTGTTATTGAAATTACTTAGTTGTAATTGAAATTATATATTTGTTATTGAACTTACGTAATTGAAATTGAACTTACTTAATTGTAATTGAAATTACTTAATTGTAATTGAAATTACTTAATTGTAATTGAAACTACTTAATTGTAATTGAAATTGCTTAATTGTAATTGAAATTGCTTAATTGTAATTGAAATTGCTTAATTGTAATTGATATTGCTTAATTGAAATTGAAATTACTTAATTGAAATTACTTAATTGTAATTGAAATTACTTAATTGTACTTGAAATTACTTAATTGTAATTGAAATTACTTAATTGAAATTACTTAATTGTAATTGAAATTACCTAATTGTAATTGAAATTACTTAATTGTAATTGAAATTACTTAATTGTAATTGAAATTACTTAATTGTAATTGAAATTACTTAATTGTAATTGAAATTACTTAATTGTAATTGAAATTACTTAATTGTGATTGAAATTACTTAATTGTAATTGAAATTACGTAATTGTAATTGAAGTTACTTAATTGAAATTGAAATTACGTAGTTTTTATTGAAATTACGTAATTGTAATTGAAATTACTTAATTGTTATTGAAATTACTTAATTGTAATTGAACTTGCTTAATTGTAATTGAACTTGCTTAATTGTAATTGAAATTGCTTAATTGTAATTGATATTGCTTAATTGAAATTGAAATTACTTAATTGAAATTACTTAATTGTGATTGAAATTACTTAATTGTACTTGAAATTACTTAATTGTACTTGAAATTACTTAATTGTAATTGAAATTACTTAATTGTAATTGAAATTACCTAATTGTAATTGAAATTACCTAATTGTAATTGAAATTACCTAATTGTAATTGAAATTACTTAATTGTAATTGAAATTACTTAATTGTAATTGAAATTACTTAATTGTGATTGAAATTACTTAATTGTAATTGTAATTGAAGTTACTTAATTGAAATTGAAATTACGTAGTTTTTATTGAAATTACGTAATTGTAATTGAAATTACTTAATTGTTATTGAAATTACTTAATTGTAATTGAACTTGCTTAATTGTTATTGATATTGCTTAATTGTAATTGAAATTACTTAATTGTTATTGTAATTACTTTATTGTAATTGTAATTACTTAATTGTAATTGAAATTACGTAATTTTAATTGAAATTACTTAATTGAAATTACGTAATTGAAAATGAAATTACCTAATTGTAATTAAAATTTTTTAATTGTAATTGAAATTACGTAATTGTAATTGAAATTACGTAATTGTAATTGAAATTACTTAATTGAAATTACGTAATTGAAATTGAAATTACGTAGTTTTTATTGAAATTGCGTAATTGTAATTGAAATTACTTAATTGTAATTGAAATTACTTAATTGTTATTGAAATTACTTAATTGTTATTGAAATTACTTAATTGTAATTGAAATTACTTAATTGTAATTGAAATTACTTAATTGTAATTGAAATTACTTAATTGTAATTGAAATTACTTAATTGTAATTGAAATTACTTAATTGTAGTTGAAATTACTTAATTGTAATTGAAATTACTTAATTGTAATTGAAATTACTTAATTGTAATTGAAATTACTTAATTGTAATTGAAATTACTTAATTGTAATTGAAATTACTTAATTGTAATTGAAATTACTTAATTGTAATTAAAATTACTTAATTGAAATTGAAATTACTTAATTGAAATTGAAATTTTTTAATTGAAATTACGTAATTGAAATTGAAATTACGTAATTGAAATTGAAATTACTTAATTGAAATTAAAATTTCTTGATTGAAATTAAAATTTCTTAATTGAAATTAAAATTTCTTAATTGAAATTAAAATTACGTAATTAAAATTGAAATTACGTAATTGAAATTGAAATTACGTAATTGAAATTACGTAATTGAAATTGAAATTACGTAATTGAAATTGAAATTTCGTAATTGAAATTGAAATTACGTAATTGAAATTGAAATTACGTAATTGAAATTGAAATTACGTAATCGAAATTGACAATTGACAAAAATTGACATTTTTCGAAAGGTCGTGATGTTCGTCTTTTTACCAACCATTAAAGATTTACCAACCATAAGTCTCTCACTTTTGTTGCCTTTCCCAAAACCAGGCATTGCGTTTCGGGTCGTCAACAACGCCAATCATCGTTCATTTCAGAATTCACAACTCAAATTCAACTCATGTCTGGGAAGCAAAACGTAGTGGCTGATGCATTTTCACGCATTTGCTCCTTGGTGGAATCCATTTCCCCTCTATCTTTGGCCCAAGCTCAAAACTCCGATTCCAAATTGGCTTCAGCCAATTCTCTTGCACAGGCTCTTCCCTCGCTCTTGTTCTCCAGTCTACCTTCTCTTGCTCTTGCTATTTGTGCAGGCACTTGCCCCAGCCAGGTCATTAAAACTGCTGCTGCAGACAAAAAGGTGCTAAAGAACGTTCATAAAGAGACCTTCCACAAAATCCTGAATATGAGAAATAGTATAACGATCCGGTAGTCTTTTCATTTAAATTGCGATAGTCTCCACAACAACGCCACGTTCCATCGGCCTTAGGAGTGACGTACAAGGCTGATGCATAATCACTTTTTGAACGATGACATATACCGAGAGTCCGAGATCCATCATCCGATGAAAATCAGTTTTCGCAGCGTCCAATTTTTCTCCGCCCATTCGACGCACCTTGGAGAACACGGGATGACCAATCGTGGGAAGATGATGAAAAACTCCGTGCTTCGGTGTAACATTGTTAAAGGCCGGAGTAAGAATCTCAGGAAATTGGTCTAATAGTTGCAGGAACGGATTTGAACTTGAATTTTGACGTGGAGCTACGGCCTTGCCCGAATACCCAGAAATCGCCCGTTGAATCGAACGATGGTTGACTAAATCAATCATAAGATTATTGGCTCGGAGAAAATCATCTCCTAAGATCAGAGTTGGGTCAATTACTTGAAAAATGTAATTAAGTACAATTACAATTACATCCTCCGAAAATGTAATTGACTTCAATTACAATTACATGTCAATTACAAGTCAATTACGATCCTTCCGTCTCTTTCACCCTTTTGCCTTATTAAAACGATGAAAAATAAACAGATCTGCCATTTATAAATGGCGATGCACCAACTGGCAACTTTTAATGCCTGAAAGATTACTATAAAAGAGTGATTTATAAAAACCAAAAGTTTATGAACGGGCTTAAATATCGAAACTATTATGCCATGAACCACAAGGTATATTTTTCTTTTCTAGAAAACACGAACTTTTTACAAATAAATCAAGTATGATGATGTTTTAAAACTTTTTTTTTCACCTCATTTGTTTCCCTTTAGTTGTGAAAAGCCCCACCTCCTGACACAAAAATCATGGTCAAAAGCAATTTTAGTTTCAAAGTATTTTAACATCATAGCTTGGGTGTGTATTGTAACAAAAGCTACCTGTTAGTGGCATCACATTGACCGCAAATTGATGACAAAATAATTGTTTTGCAAGTGAAAACTCAAAGTATCAATTGATATTATGGTTAATTTGAAGAAGTAAGAGTTTGAAAAATAATTGGTAATTTGTAATTGAAAATTCGTCAATTACATGACCAAAAATGTAATTGATTACAATTACAATTACTTGGCCCAAAATTGTAATTAATTACTATTGCAATTACATGTAATTGTAATTGAAATTACGTAATTGTAATTGAAATTACGTAATTGTAATTGAAATTACGTAATTGTAATTGAAATTACGTAATTGTAATTGAAATTACGTAATTGTAATTGAAATTACGTAATTGTAATTGCAATTACAATTACTCCCCAACCCTGCCTAAGATAGCTTAATCCAATGCCGCCAAAAAGAAGGTCCAAGAGTACCATTGATCTTCAAGATGTAGTTCTTGCGTTACTCGACCATAACAATGAATGATCGAGCCATTGGCCGCAGAAAATGATGGAAAACTTTGACACGACGACCGCATTGCATGTGAAACCGGTAATATACCGACTTGTGCACCCGAATCGACCAAATAAGAGAGATTGTTCTTTTTATTAGTAACAAATAGCAAACGGCCACCAACATTGTTTATTGATGGCCGTACTTTTCGTTTCCCTGAATGGAAAGAACACGAGAAGAAGGATGTTATGAAGAACCATGCGACGACTTGCTGAATGAACACGAAGTCTCAATGGAAAGCTCGCAACCCCCATTGTTTATGGAATCGGTAGACTTTTTGAGCTTGATGTTCAAATACAGCCCGACCTTTGACCTTGGAAATCACATGAATGGAAGGTGGACGGGTCGATAGATATTAATCCACCGCCAGAGCTAATTCGCGCGGCGAAAATTCATCCATGTTTGGAATCAAATGAGTGCATATATCCTCTGGAAGCTGATCCATGAAGAGCGTTTTGATCAAAAAACATGCCTGATGATCACCAAGTAATCCCAACATGTCATCCATGAGTTCAGAAGGCATCCAATCCCCCAGCGGCGATATCCGAGTGAGTTGTTGACCTCTTTGGTAAGAGGACAAGCTGAACGTAGAGATCAATCGTTCCTTCAGCGTTGAATAACGTGCACCAGCGGGTGGTGGAGAGATAAGAAGTTGCACAATGCGTTTGACGATCGATTGGGGCAAGGCTGCTAGCACATTATGATATTTGGTCTCATCTAAAGAAATCCCTTTAATGGCGAACTGAGACTCAGCTTGGGAAAACCATACAATTGGAGACTCTGGCCAAAATGTTGGAAGTTTAACCGTGGTAGCTGAAATTGATGGTAAGGAAAACCCCTCATCCTTAGTTGGTGTTGCAATGATAAGAATAGAGCTTCTGGACGAGAAATTGGATACGTCGGGGTCACCAATAAAGCAATTTGAATAAAGAGAAAAAAATACGTGTTTTCGCTTTTGTAGTTTGTCATTGAAGGCTTTTCTAATTTGACATTTCCACTAATTAAGGCTTGACACAATGGCGAGCAGAGTACCAGAGGAGAGGTGCTACAAAGTTATGGGAGACAATTAAGGAAGGGATAGATCATGTTCTTTTATCTATAACGCACAAACAAAATCTTCATTGATTTGGAGCAAACAAATCATTAAGTCCTAAACTATTGTTGAAATTTTACCTACACATACCTTACCAAATGCATTAAGAAAGGTTGCGTAGGCGTAAGTCGTCCAGTAGTTCCGTGGTCTATGCCTTGGCACCAGCAAGAAGCACTGGAATCATGGAGCGGGAGGCTAGCAATGAGAATAATGATTTCCAGTAAGAACAAATCAATTACGTTCTTCTGCAAATGAGACCTTGCATGTGTTGACAAGAATAAGTATTTCAATTTTCAGCTCAATCGAACGTCGGAGACAAAAGTTATGCTCACTCAAAGTTCAGTGCAAATCCTACCGAGAATGAATGAACTAACCCTTTTGTGGTAATCGTTTTACCACAAAAGGACGAGTTCATTCATTCTATGCTCTCATCAGTACATAAGTTTGAGAAGGCATAACTTTTCACTCCGGCATTCGATTGGGCTGAAATTTGAAATACGTGTTCTTCTCAATGCAAGCCAGGTCTCGTTGGCAGAAGAACGCAAATGGTTCGTTCCTGTTGGAAATCATAATTCTCATTGTTAGCCTCCCACTCCATGATTTCCGTGCTTCTTGGCACCAGTGATGGCAAATTTTGGCTTTTACTGAATTTCTGCCATGGCAAAAAGTAGCAAAAAGTGGCAAAAAGTGGCAGAAAATGGCAGAAAATGGTAGAAAATGGCCGCTAATAGACAAAAGTACGCATAGACTGATGTTCAACTACAAATCTGCTTTTGTAAAATAAGATTAAAAGAGTCAACTATGATTCAAGTTTACACAAATACTTGAGAGCAACAACTACTAACTCAAAATTAAATGTTAACATCATTGCTGATGCTAAAATAACTAGAAATACACATTGTATTTGAAAACACGTCTTTACATAAGATATTCCCTGGTTTAAAATCTGTCATTCTTTTCATGTGCCATATAGTGATAATAATTCAGGCTGAGATGAGAACTTTAGTGATGGACCGAAAGCGCTTTCGGCCGAAATTTCGGTTTCGGTTTCGGTTATGCCTACCGAAACCGAAAGCAGACAAGCACTAAATAAAATGGAGTTTGACAACAAAATCGAAAAAAAATTGGTCCAAAAACCTCTGAAATTTAAGTTTTAAGATTTTTCAAAATTTGCGACTACCCGACATCGAACACATTCTAATTTTTAAGGCGGATTTTGCATTTGAACAATTTTGTAAACAGTGAACACTGCTTTCGGTTTCGGTTTCGGTTTCGGTTAAGCGCTCTTTCGGCCGAAACTTTCGGTTTCGGTTATGAGCCCTTTCGGTCCATCACTAGAGAACTTCAATTGATAATATGACAAAAGTTTATGTGAAATATTCAAAAACTCCTATGATATACTTAGATAGTGTTGAAATGGGATATAAGAATAAGATTATCCCTATTTTCTAGAATGCTTAACGTTATCATATGGTTTATTAATTAATAGCGTAATCAATGAACCGTGTAGACTTGTTTACGTTGACTATTAGTTCAATTACCTGACGTTAGATGACGCGTCACCTTTGGAGGTTGAAAGTTGAAGTGGATCGTGAAATTCTACCAAAATTCAACTTTCAACCTCCCAAGGTGACCTGTCATCTAACGTCAGGTAATTGAACTAATCGTCAACGTAAACAAGCTCTACACGGTTCATTAAACGAATTAATACATGAAATGTGTCCAGGAAGTATTTGTTGCAACTTTTTGTAAAGTCCCAATTTCGATTTTTTTCAAAGAAAACGAAAATGACTTGTTTGGGACTAGAGTTCAAATTTTGTTGATTTGGTTTTAAAGTACAGTCGAATCTCGATACAGACAATCTCGGTTAAAGCAATTTTCGCGATATAAGCAACTTTTCCGAGCTGAGCAAATTTTTACTACATAAGAATTCTCGATATAAGAAATTTAACATTTTTCCTCAATCTCGTTATAAGAAACATTCGTAAAGTTTTCGGCCAACTTCTCTTTCTTAAATTGGCCACAGCACAAAGAAAAACAAAAAAAAACGCAGCATTTTTAAAAAGATCGATGCAGCGCTTCAATATCTTGTACTTTTGCGCAAATCTTGCACTTTTTGGGGTCCCGTTTGCGCACTTTTTGGGGCTCTTGCACCTTGCATTTTTCGCGTTTGAGTCAGACGAATGAAAAGTTACATTTTGAACCCTAGAATCACTAAAACTTGTACAAAATGCCCCTCAACAAGAGCTATTTTAAAGATTATTTAAAGTTTAAAAAATATTTATCGACAATTATAAAAAATAATGTAAGCACATATTAGTTTCACCAACAAATTGCCATGTTTGAGAGTGAAACAAATTTCTGTGTCTGCCAAAGCAAAACCTAATGGAAAATAAACAACCCAAGGAAGAGTCTTATCATCCCAAGAAAGTCTCTCAAATTTGAGGTAATTTAAGGTCAAACTGAGAATAGAAGATTTGCTGTTGAGGTATTCAAGAAAATAGCAAAAAACTTCATCAGTATGACAGCCTGGAAGGCTCAAATTTTTTAAAAAGTTGTTTGTCCCCGTAAGGGTTTAATAATGTAAAAATCATGAAGGCAAAATTGTACTTTTTTCTTGCATTTTTTCTGTCAAACTGAGATTGAAGCAAGTTCTTAAGCTTTGTAATGGAGATATACATAAATACATGCACTTGTAATGTCAATTTGTGTGTTTTAATGACTGTTTTTAAAAAGCTAAGTTTTTGAGTCATTATCAGATTTTTTGTAATAAAAGTAAGCTTATAAGGTTATATAAAGGTGAGGTAAACTCCTCCAATAGTTTCCTGTATTTTTTAATGTTTCTTGAGCCAATTTTCTTGAGCCTCAATATTAACAAAATCTCGATACAAGCAATATTTTGAAGCTGACAGAAAAGTTGCTTAAAATGAGATTCCGCTGTAATGCATTTGAAACTAATTCGGTTTTTAGCAAGCAAACATCTGCAAATCAGACTTTGTTAGAACAGAATGTTAAGTTGTAATTTATACATCAAACATATTGCAATTGTATTGACTTAAAAATAACAAATATTTTTCTTCAAATGATCCTTGTAAGACTGTGTTGTAATTGTATTTGAAAAATATATCTTTGGCCTTAGTATTAAAATTTTAAAACGTTTTGCAGTTACGATATTTAAACATTTAAAAAAACCAACAATTCTCAGCTATTGTGTTCAAATTTTAAAACGTTTTGCATTTACGATATTTAAACAATTTAAAATCCAACAATTCTCAGCTATTGTGTTCAAATAGTGATCGAGGATTACAGAATTTAATTGCATTCAAGTTTTAACTCTCGGTGTATATTTAAGACGAAACAAAAGTGCTCGATTTGGCCACCCTGACTTCGAGGGAAACTCAAAAACGAATCGAGGACATTGATTTCACAAACTTCTTCGATGCAATGAGCTTTTGAAGGGATGGTAAGGTCATACTTAGACCAAAAGTGCCAAATTTTATCCCTTCAATTATTGAATATATTGATTTACATGAGTTTCTAGAAAAATCAATTTCTGCCATTTTCTGCCACTTTCTTCGCATGAATAAAAGCCATTTTCTGCCACCAATTTCTGCCAAGTGGCAGAAAATGGTTTTTATTCATATGCCATCACTGCTTGGCACAGCACAAATACTCGTGGTCAAACATCCAAGTCAATGTTCAAAGAGAATCCCAAAATCCCCCAGAGCATGGGGGATTTTGGGCACTATTCACAAGCAAGCTTGGCTCAAAAAGGTTCTTTAGAGCTATAAATTCAAAGAGATAATTATGGCAGCTTAAAGCACAGCTTTTCCTACATGACATTTCTAGTCCAGAAAATATCAACGTTTTGGCAACGCTCATTGAATTAAATGCAAATTTCACCAAAACAATAATGCAACTTTAGGGCTAAAAAACGGCAAATTTTTCCAAGCTCTTCTTATTTAAACTTACTTTATTCAACTAAACACGTCCCATCAACCACAGAAAATTAAATCATGATTAAAATTAGTTCTGTAGGAAACAGTTATTGTATCTAAACATGAGTGCTGGCCTATCATATTGCCCTTTTCAATTCAATTTTTTGATCTTTAAGTACTATTTAGCAATTGCATTAGCTTTTAATACTTTAGAAAGCTTGGATTTGAAGTATTGTGCTTTTTCTTGTGCTTTCCCATGAGTCGTTAAAAACTTTGCACCTTTTCTTGTGCTTTTGGTGAATTTTCTTGCACGTTTTGATCTCCAACATCTGGAGGCACTGGAATGGGGCAAGCTGGTGAACTAAATATATCGGTGGAACAATTTCCCCCATTTGAACGTTTAGGCAGGTTTGTTTACTGGTACTTTTTGACAAAGTTCGTGCTTAGTGTTGTGCACGATAATCCAATCTTGTGTCCAGCCAGAGCAAAGGAAGAAGCAATTCAGTTACTGACGAGGTCAGTCTCAGATTGACCGAATAACTAGTTTGAAGCGTAAAACCCGCAGCCGCACTACGTCGTGGTACCAGCAAACAAAGTTTACCTATCCGATAAAGGCTGGTCTACACGTAAAACAAAACGGCTAATATTTGGTCAAATCCAAGACAAAATTTGCTTGATGGCAAATGTTATTTTCTGTTTGTCAAATATTTCTGACTTTGAACATGTTGAAAAATTATTTGTCGTTAGGCTAACTTTTTCTCGTCGACAATCGAAATACACATCGATGCGTGCAGGGTGTCCAACCACTAAACAATTATTGTTAAGTAAAATGTTTCAAGTTAATGAATTGAAGGACAAAACAATAATTCCCTTACTTTTGGCATCAAGATCACCAAAATTGAACGTCATTTGTAAAAGTTTGCAAGAATCCACGTGGATGGACGACATCAAAAGTCATCGATAATCATTTGGTAGTGTTTTGGACTAGTCACGTCTCAAAGGGAGTGATTACCGTATCATTTTACGGACCTGCTGCCGTCTCTAACTGCCGTTAGCAGTGTAGGCTTGCCAAAAAAATCTCAGTTTTCAAGGGTCAGATTTTCGAAAAATGTTGCATTTATGGGCAATAACATGGTTAATGTATGTTGAGAAGTACTACAAAGTAATGTGAAAACAAATGGAGAAATTGGAAGCCTTCAATTTAACAAATTATTTGTTTTTAGGTTTAGTTGTCCCAAGAACCGATCTCCTCTGGCCATCTTGTTATTCAAAGTTGGGCATTCCTAATTTCAAAGTTCGGAAGAACCCTCTCAACTTATGTAGCAAAATTTTAGACAAAAGCAACAAAACATACTTTTTTGCAAATACAATGTCAAGAATTGCTATTTCAACTTCAATTTGTGCAGATTAGAAAGGCATTGTTGCAATCACCAGACCTAAACCTTTGTTTTAGTCACCTCGCACGCTCATCAGAAACACAGGTCTTCCGAACTTTTTTTCCCGCCAAAAATGATGACGTCACTGGTAATTGCTGTAAATGCGTCAACTGACAGGTTCGGAGGAGTTTACAAAGTAGCAACGTTGCCAAGTGGCAGTTCTGACTGCCAATGTTCACCAAAACCCAACTCGACAAAACCAAATTCCAGTGGAGAGTAGAGGTCTCAAAATAGTTTGTGGGGGGGGACAAGAAAAGGACTAAAAATGATTGTAAATATTGTCAATGTCCATAGTGTCGCGTTATGAGTACTGAAGGAAAGAAAAAAGTCTCAAGCAGAAAGCAAGATTGAAAAAAATGTCGTTGAAAAGTGACAATATGTGGCAGTATACAATTCACTTTCTAAATTACGGGACTCTGCTAAAGGTGACTGGTTTTTAAACAGTATTTGGCAGTGCCAGTTTGAAACAATTTGAAAAAATGAGCAACACTCTGGCCAAGGGTAAAAATATTTGACAAACTGCACGTTCACGTGTAGAAGCAACAAAAAGGAAACATTTGGCAAACACTAAACATTTTCGGAATATTTGACAAATAATCTAGCCAAAATGTTTCATGTGTAGACCAGCCTTAAGTGGAGACAAAACAAAAGGGTGGTAAATACTACTGATGGGATTTCCCAAGCTATCAAGCACTTCAATTTTGCAAGCTGAGCTTGTTTCCATTTCTGCTGCCTCAAGTCAAACCAAGCATTCAAGCCACAGAGCTCAGAGGACCTACAGTTAATAGCAGGGTTGCCAAGCTATTTGTGGTCCTTTTTGCCTGATCTATAAATAAGAGCAGAAACTGCTCTTATTTCTGCTCTTCTTGTGCTATGTTGTTGCAGAATTTGCCGTTTTTTGAATAGATTTGTCAAGATATTTGCCTTCTTAGGGGCTATATAAAGCATGCTTTGTTAAACTTGACGTGGCAAATCAAAACTTCGACTTCTGCATTCGACTTATGAACATGACTAAAATGTAAGTCTTTCCTGACATATAGACATACGCCCCCATGTGGGAAAAATGGGATTTTCAGGGCGTACTCTATCACATCGAACTAGCCTAAAACCAGCTATTGCTACTTCTTCGTCTAAAACTCCTGGACGAAGCCAAGTCTCTGTAATGGAGATGAAGGAGACCTCTCTATCAATGGCTAGCTCCTCCAGTACTCTGACCTTTGTGCTGTCTTTTTTAGAAATCAGACAATGCACGTTCAAATAAATCCCTTTTATGGGCTTAAGGTCTTCCGATGGAACAAGTCTATCAGTTCTTGGACCTTCCTGTCTAACCTTAAAAAATCCTGCTTACTAACAAAATTTTGCTCTACAAGAAGGGATTTTTGGGGAGGGGCGACTACATTAGAGTAGGACCCAGGTTGCCCATAGGAAAAAGTGGGATGAGGAACTGGGTTATGGATCTTGGGGAGAAGGGTGGAAATAGGAATAGGTTTTGAGGTAAGGTAAGGGAAATGGGACAAGGAGTTGGGAGGAGGAGAAGGACGAGGAGGGGGTAGGCTGAAAGGATGAAATGTTCGGGCGATTGGTTGGGGATTGGAGGCTAACCTATATCCATAACTATGAGACCCAGATTTTTCTGGTCTCGGTTTCCTCTGAGTGCCTCCTCGTACATGGACCTGTTTACACTCCACATAGAAACATGTCCCACTACTCATTGATCTACGACACATGTACGGGTGGAAGAAGGGGCACTCGACCTTTGAGCACCCTTTCTTGTTGTATTTCAGGAGCCCAAACTTCAACAATTTTTGACACCACTGTGGGTGTTCAAAAGAGCTACAACCTTTAACAATTCCCCCCATTTGAACGTTTAGGCAGGTTTGTTTACTGGTACTTTTTGACAAAGTTCGTGCTTAGTGTTGTGCACAATAATCCAATCTTGTGTTCAGCCAGAGCAAAGGAAGAAGCAATTCAGTTACTGACGAGGTCAGTCTCAGATTGACCGAATAACTAGTTTGACTGTGACTATGAAAGCCTTCTTTACAACAGAGGGATCCTTCCCTTCTAAGGCTAAATGCAGACATTTCTAAGCCTCATCGCTAACCTGACTCAGGATAGCCTCCATCATGTAAATGCAAGGAAAACTAACAACCAAAACTCTAACAAAAGTAATGAGAGAAGAAGGGGGTGTGAAGAAAGATTAACAGGAAACAACAACTAGATTAAGAAGCTGACCAGACTGACCTAGCCCAAGAGAGGGAGCCAACCAAACAATTTCACACCTAACTGTGAGAAGACGGAACGTGGAATAGTAATGGAATAGTACCCTTTCTGGCTAACAGGAAAGAAGAAAAAACAAGAGTTTTTGACTAAGATTCAATATAATAAGTTATTAAATAACTTTGAAATACGAAAAATCAAGTTCACTGACTTTAGTAATTCCTTATTATGTCAGTTTAAAATGTTACTGACAAGGTCTAAGTGTTGTTCCAGGTTGAACCTGTACTGCATTTTGGATATACTCAGGGAACAACATTCGGAAATTTTAAGCATATTCAGGCAGCCTGTGGTCAACTATCTGTGAAAATTGTCCCTCTAAAATAGAAAGAAAGTCGTCCCTGCAGATATCTGTAGTCCGACCGTGTGCCTGCCCCTATTCTCGCGGCAAATTTCTGGCATTACATTGGTAATTGTACGGGAAATGGAGAATCCTTTTTTTTGTCAACGAACCAAAACATATGAAACAAAATAAGTGGTAAGAAACTTTGCAAAAAAAAAAGGAATTATGCGGAGTGGTAACCCGAGCAAACCTGTAACTAATTAGGATCTTACGTGATTCCTCAAAAGGACAAAGGAAAGTTGCTTCAGTTCTTCGCTTGAGATTTTGGGAATTGCTCTTGTAGATCTCTTGCACGTTGTTGAAAATGCATAACCATCCGGAAAACATGAGTCAGAGAATAATGAAAAGGAAGCTCCGCCAGAGACCGAAGATGGCGACATGGAACGTTTCCCCCACAATCCACGCAGAGCCAACCAACCATTTGTACGCTTATTCATGTTGTCTTGCAATGCTGGAAAGCAAAGTTTATAATAAAAAATGCCGCTGCTCCGGGCAAAGGCTGTGAATTCAGGTAATATCTTTTGACCACCCTACCTCTGAAGTTTGACGGAGAAAAAATGACATGGTTTGGAGGTGGAGCCATCGAGCGTTTTCCCCACGCTCCTCGAATTCCCAATGAGGACCAATTTCGTTTTGATTGCTTACTTAAATCTAAAAATACAACTTGTTAGTGTAAGATTTCGAAATGGTGGATTTTTTTGCGATCTAATCGCACTTGGGCAAATCAAAATTAATTTATGCAGAGGAAACTTACCTGTTTGTTAAAGATTTGAATTATATGTGATGGTAACCAATCAAACTTTGTCAAAAAAGAAAGGTAAGAAAGGGCATGTTTAACACATAAAAAGGCTACATCATTGTTATGAGGCTGGTTCGAGTTTATTAACAAATTACAAGTACGTGACACTGATGGAACAACCGACTATTGGGACCTTTTGGGTTTGGTTTATTTTCATTTGAGATTAAACATCCAAATAAATGGTGTCCAAAGAAAGCAGTAATTTGGTTCAGATCTTTCCAGAGGACAGATGATTTTCACAGGGCACATATTAATGAGAGATGACATAAGAGAAGAGCAATCAAGGGCAATGCAGATTGACTCTTTCGCTTGTGAAGATACCAATCGTTCTTAGTTGTCGTAGCAAATCCAGACGCACAAAAACCTTAGCTTTGAAGACCTAAGAAGATCAAAAAAAGAACACAATATTTAGAGGTTTATACATTATCAAGCAGTAAACTATTTAAAAGCACATTAAAGCACAAATCCTTTCCTTTATTAACATGTAACTTTAAAAGAACGAAAAGAACCTTGTAAACTACGTGAATATAGGGGAGAAATGAAAGAACATGGGAACAAACTTTGAAGGGAGGATATTAATTTTAATCACAAGAGTGTTCAACATTCATGTTTGAAAGTCAGGCATTCCTTGAAATTTCATCAGATATAATTCAAAATTGAAAATACATTGTACGTTCCAATATTGAAGTGCAGCGAGTATTCAAAGAAACAGCGACCCACCTGGGGCGGGATTTTCATATTTACCGCAGTTTGAACCAATCCCTATTTTGAGAACGTGCAAAATGTGGAACTTACTTGATTAAGTATAGCTCTAGGTAACTTTCAAATCGCATCAAGCTATTTCAAGGAATGGTCTTAAACTAGTATTTGGTTATATGTACAAGCTTTACTACTGGACACGCGAAAGTTATCAAGAGGAAGGGGATTTTCAGTTGGTGAAAAGGGCAGGGAACTAACTTTTTAGTCATCTTTTTTCGACAAAATAGTTTGTGCAGAAATTCACAATTGGGAAAAAAGTTAAAATAGTTGGCTAAATTAGTGGAATTTAGGGTTTTATGACCTGGATTATTTTGCGGCATATTATGAACGCCTGATGCCCATTCTAAAATGTTTTAAATGCGAGGGAGTGAAAATTATTCGAAACCAGCCACTTCTTACAAGCAAATGTACTTTAAAAAAGAAAAATGGCAAGAATTCAATCATAAATTTGGAGAACCTCGAGTTTCTAAAAGGTAAAGATTTTTTTTTACTTTTAGCCTAAAACTCATGAAAATATCTAAAGTAGTTTAAAAAGTCGGAAAAATTGAAAAAGAGTAAAATAGTTGCAAAAGTTATTGAAAAATCGCTCAAAATCACGAAGCAGTTAAAAATGCTTAAAAAATAGGAAAAATTTGGTTCAGAGTTAAAATATAATTTTCAGCTCACTACTTAAAATTCAAAGGTCCTTTTACAATAGGAAGGAATTCATCAACTTTTTTCAAATTGCAAATCCGACAATATTATGTCTGGTGTTTTGAAGCAGTTTCACAGTAATTGTGAGTGTAATCTATTATTCTTTGGAACTTATATTCAACAAGTGTCAAACAACAAGCTGCCTTGTGAAAGTGAAAGTCAATGAAAAGAAAAACAAATCAAAATAACAAATGTTGGGAAACTTTGACAAGCTTGAACCAGCAATTGATCCCAAAAGCCAACCAACCCACCTTGTTCATCGTTCTCGCCAGCATCTTGAAGCGCTTCAAGGGCACGCTTTTCAAGGGAGTCAACGAAATCTGAATTCCATTCTCGTTTACCCATTCCTCCCGCAAACCCGGAATTCCAAGCCCGTTTTCCTAATCCACCGGCGAATCCAGAATTCCAAGCTCTTTTGTTTAGGTCAATGAGAGGCAATTTGCTGTCCATTTCGAATGGGGAATATCGCTTCCCTATACCTCCAACGAATCCTGAGTTCCATGCTCTCTTTCCCATCCCACCTTGAAATCCAGAGTTCCAGGCACGCTTTCCCATTCCTCCAGCGAAACCACTATTCCAAGCTCTTTTAACGTAATTAGAGCCAAGTTCTTGTGCCAAAAGATCCCGGTGGAATTCTTTGTTTATGTCTAATTCCTTCAAATAGAACATGAACATGAACATGTTAGGCTTTTCAACTTAGGCGGTTTTGAAATACCCTGGATCGTTTCCCAAATCCACCGTTGAAGCTATTCCACGCTCGTTTTCCATATCCAGCATTAAAGTTGTTCCAACCCCTCTTGGTTAATTCCACATCACCTGAGGATGACCTACTTGAAAAGCGTTCGAACGAATCCAAACATGTATATGATTATTACCTTGAATTTCATTCTCCCCCAATGAAATGTCCATTGGGAAGGAGCCATACATTTCATGGTTTGGGATATAACCACTTGAATCCACAGCAATACTCTCAAGAATAAGTATTAATATTACAAAGAGCACACGACTAGTGGTCAAAATAACATGGTCATCTTTGAGCATGGCCAAGCTTGAAACCTAGAAATAAAATATGAAATAGATTTTAGATTCTTTTAGCTTTAGATTTGAGATGAAGCTAGTGACAAAATGTCTTGATTTCCATGAGGTAGAAACCAAACATTTTATCCTGTGGGGCTTAAGGACCTCTTTTACACATTTAGTTCCATTTATTCCATTTGCGGTTCTGTGGTTTTCACTGACGATGCGGGTAAGTTTTGAATTTCGACACTTATCTCGTACTTTGAACCGTACCGATCTATTTGTAATGGGTTAAACAATCCACCTTTCTGGCTCACAAGTCTTTACCACGAAGAACGGGAAGTAAAACCGACAATTGAAGTCATTTGGCTTATATACGTTTCGTATCTCGGGTCCACTTTTCACGGTTCGGAGACGACGATGTTCCTACTTTCATCCATCGCTACACCGAAAGTTTTCACTCCACCCACGTTTTCTCGCTCATCAGGCCCATCATGTGGACTAACCTCGAGCTCCGAATTAGACAGCACTTCTCTCACCCAATCGAGAACGCGACAAGTTGCACTTCTCTCAGGTTCGAATGGTTGTTGCCGCGGAGACCTTAAAGCACGGCTCATTGAGAGTGTACTACGAGGATTAATGTGCTCTTTGTTATTTCAAAACAATAAAACAATCAAAAGGCTTCTTATGTGTTCTTAAAGTAATTTTCAAAACATGTATCCGGAAAAGGACAACAAAGTTCCTCTCTTTGACAAACACCTCGATCAAGAGTTATCCAAGGCCTTCTTCAGGACTTAATCACACTCTCCTCAACACAACGTCAATGAGTTTCTTTGTCAACATGTAACAGGTGTAGGTAAAAGAAAAGAAACTTCAAGAATTCCTAATCTCTAAATGATTACCTACAAAATACAAATAAACGAACCAATTTTTTGTGTTTAGACAAACTTCCAAATCAAGTGCACTACGTCAGAGAATTAATCACAATCTTGGCTTCATTGTAAGGGTTTTCATAATGCGAGCACGTATCACACATTTTCACACATTGAAGACTGGATCGGGTCAGCTTTACTTTAGAGCAGCGGTTCTCAAACAGGGGGCCAGGACCCCCAATGGGTCCCTGAAGGATTTTCGAAAAATGCTAAAACAGGCCAAGTTGACAAATCCTAATATTTATGCAATGAATTATTTTGAATATTAATGCCAATCATTCCTTCTTAGCAATACTGCAAAACAATTCATTTTTAATCAAGAAACCTACACTGAAAACGTCAAGTGACTTAAGATGAAGTTATTAGGATGTCAATATTCTAAACTTGGCAGTGTTGGTTGCGTTTAACCAAAACCAAAAGTTTCAGCCGAAAGAGGGCATAAGCGAAACTAAAACCGAAAGCAGCTAGTTATTATAAACTAGAATTTTTTATGTTTGTAAAATTCACTTTCAAAAATGAAAGTTGGCTATATTTTTCTGCATTCGCAGATTCCTATTCTTTACCAATAAATGCTATTTTTGGCAAGTTAATGGCAGGACGTTTAGTATTGGTTTGGCTTTTTTTCAACTTTTACCTACAGGAAAGCTGAGCCAACCCATTCCAAAATTATCGCACTTTTGTCTTGCCAAAATGGTGAACAAGTGTTGCGCCCCTGGGTGTAAAACAAGGGTCCTTAAACTTTTTTGACCCAGGGCCCCCTCAAAGCTTTTTGAGATGCCCGCACATCAAAATTCCTTTACCAAAGTTGTAATGTGGTATTATAAAATTTGAAAGATTGGAATATTCTGATTTCTGGTTTTTATTACTGTCAAAGTTGAAGAAGAGCAAGCTTTTTTCAGTAAAAGAAGGCAATCCAAATCATGAATATAACCCAATGTGAAGAAAAAAAAAATAACCGAGTTGTGCCAAATCAAGATGGGCTGAAAGTATTAAGTCAATCTAAAGTCTTTAGGCCAATTTATCTATTCTAAAGAATAAATCGTTCGATTTTGTGACAATACTCAGACGTATATTTAACTGCATTAGAATCTATCCTACCAATGATGAGGTTGAAAACATGAGACTTACTTAAAAAATAGATCTTTTAACTGTTCCTTGATGTAAAAATTACTTTATTTTTTTTAATTCGTGTAAAATTGTTGAAATATGGCACGTTTAAAACAATGGAGAGCTCATTGATCGTCCAAAAAGAAAGAAGCGCTGAAAAGCCTGAATGCTGCAACGACAAATCATGTGAAATTCTGAAGGAGGAAAATTGACTCTAAACTATTCTATTTTTGTGTTTGCTTGGCTAAGAGCACACCCTTACACTTCAAAGTTTGAAATGACATTTGATAATAATTACATAAAATACACTTTTCTATCAACCACGATTTAGCGATTTTTTTTCGTCTTGATAACTTATTTTCTACAAATGGATTATTTGTTAGAGTGCAAAATATAAAATATCATCATATCATAAGAATTTTGAAACCTTACACAGAATCATGAAATTTTGGACTAAAATGAAATTAATGATAGATTGTGAAACAAAAATAACATATAAACCCGTCATGCACAAAAAAAGAGGCAAATGAAACAGACTCAAAGGGAAAATTGTGCAAATTCCATCGCCAGATAGATCCAAAAAATACAAAATGACAACAAAAACATAGATATCGAACTTAATTCACTTAAGACTTCCAGATTCATAAGGAAGATGATGAATTCCCTCTAGATGGATGATATGTATTGTCTCTTTACTATTCTCTTTCAATCACATTTATGTTGTAATCACTTTTTTCTTGTTCTCTATGTTCATACTTCGCAGCTTCATGATTTGATGTGGGAAACATCAAGGGATTTGACTTCTGGCGAGAGACACATGTTCATTTTAGAGGGCTGCACAAAAAATGCACACAAAAACGCCAAAAATGCCTAAAAAGTACACAATTTTTTGGACTAACTTGAATTTGCATCATAGACAGATACCTTTGTAAAAAAGCTCTGTTGAGGAAGGAAAGAAATAGCAAAAGCATTTCAATTTTCATAAACTTTGATCAGTAGTGATATATTTCACAATTAGGGGCCATAATGACCATAAAAACATTCACAGGTCTTGATTTTTTGTTAAAAAATTATCAAATGAAAAAAATGTTGTTGTAAATTTAGATTGGTGTTTGGGTAGTAAAACTTTGCATTTTGGGTCTGAAACGCCTGCACTTGAAACAGGTCTACTAAAGTGCATATATGTTTGGTTTAAAGGTCTTTTGGAATCTTCAATTTCAAGCTTTTTTGGGAGAAATTTTTCAATTTGATAAAAAGCACAAAAAAAGAAAAAGCTTTTTTTAAAAATTTGTTTGATCAATCCGTCTGACATAACGGATAAACGGATTATTCCATTTCCTATGTATTAATTGATTAATCGGTTATTCCCGTGAAGTCATGCCCTAACCGATTCTGTTCTCATTTTGTCATAAGGCACATGTGACTTATCGGGTTTTAAGCTTTTAACTGCAGCTCTCGCACGTTTCGTAAGCTAAGACAGGCTGATTAAAGCTAGAACGAAGCCTCCAACGTAATCTTACAAACACGGAGTAACGAGTTGCAATTACAATCATCCATTTCAATATGTGACCTAATATCCTCATATCTGTGGCACTCAGCTAGCCCCAAGTGCGGATGAACAAAAATGAGAAGATCATGTCGTGATCAGTGGGGTTGTCCTAACTTTCCATCTCGAAATGAGTGGCAAATCCTTGGTCAAATACCCCGATTAGGAGATCGCACTTTTCGCACTTTTATCGTGAAACTCAACGGGCCATGAACTCCTTTAACGACATTCTTTATAAAGCAACCAGAAATAAAGTGCTTGAGCTCACATGGTACAAAAAAATCAAGTTTGTATGGAAATTTCCAAACACTGTGTCCATGAAATGTGTTTCTTAACGAGAAAAACTCGTTCTAATTCTTGTTGCAATGCCTTGTAACCTTGACTTGCGAAACTGGCATTTTTGTCTCCCAAATGGCTTGAAGGCTTTCACTAGTGATGGACGGAAAGGCCTCATAACCGAAACCGAAATGTTATGCCATTACAGGTCATTCAGTACTAATGCTCTGCAAACCAACTCACGAGCAAAGCAGCATTATTTTGAAAGCTTTTTTGAGGTTCAAGGTAGAAAAGAAACAATTAGGGTCATATTGTGGTAAAAATGATTGAAGGTGTCAGCGAAATCTTTTTGTCTTTTTATTTTTATCGCTCACTCAGGATTGCTCTTTAACAACAAAAATATATCAATTGACCTCATATGAAATTAGCCTATAAAGAGAAATAAATCTGAAGATCTGAGCCGCAATGGGGCATGCACAATAGGTTGTTCCAGTGAGAGTGTTAGTATTGCTAATGGTAAAACAGGGCCGTTGGCTGAACTGATTTATTGGGCTCATTTTCTTTTCAAATTCAAATCATTCCAATTTTGGTGTGAATCCAATGACAAATACGTCCCTAGAATTGTCGCAATTTTACATTTAGATGCCCCTGCTTACTATTTAATATGCTCATTATATTGGGTAGAAAATGAGATACATAATTCCTAGAAAGAAGTTGTAAAAACTATTTCTGGATTATTGGTGCTACCGGGCGTAACGAAAAACTCTTTACACTCAGTATTTGACCAATAGCTCAAGATTGGGTTGTGGTAGACAAATTATTCCGTTTTATAATATAGCATAAAGATATAGTTATCAAACAAAACAAAAAAGAACGTTCTAGCTGCTATATTTCTCAAAATATTCAATATGGAAAGAGACAAACGAATTTCGATCCGCGCTCGCTGGCCAAACGCCAACACAGATTTCCCACCAAGTGGGCGTGTCCAGACCCACTGTATATGCTGTGAGGCGGTCCCAGAATATTGAGAGAAAGGCTGGGAGAGGACGCAAGTCCAAACTTGACCCAAAGAAGTTCAAGACATTGGCAAAAAGGGCCCCACTTTTTTGGCATTTTTTGGACCCACAATTCAATTGGGAACAACTTTATTTCTATTGTCATTTCTATTTCTAAGTCAATGAGGTCATTCGCAAGGGATTTGGGCATTTCGCACATGTCAGTGAAGAGAGTGGAGAGACCAGACCAGACCAGTCTTTGGGTATTTATTTCGATCCAAACTGAGTAAAATGCCAAATCGAATCCTAAAAAATTCTACCAATACATTAACACCAAAACCAAGTCCAACGAGGTGGGACCATTGACTACCGCTGAGGGAAAGACGTTGGAAACGGACGAAGATCAAGCAGAAGAGCTGAATCAATACTTTGCATCGGTTTTCCACTTGAAGACGCCAAGCCCCTACCCCTCGTTCTCGAGAACCGATGAAAATGATACGTTGAGTGAGATTTGCATTACAAAGGAGGCCATCAAGGGAGCGATTGAAAGGCTTGATTGGAACTCATCTCCAGGACCAGATGGGATAAGCCCATACTTTCTTAAAACCACGGCCACGTCTCTTCTTGACCCTTTGTTGTTCTTGTTCCGCAAGAGCACGGAATCAGGAAAAGTCTCAAAGGAGTGGAAACAGGCGAATGTCACATCGATGCATAAAAATGGCTCAAAGAAGCTTCCAATGAACTACAGACCAATCTCCTTGACAAGTACAATTGGCAAACATCTGGAAACCATCCTGAAAAATCAGATTTACGAATACATCAAAGAAAATGATATGGTTCCCCCCAACCAACACAGATTCTGGTCTCATCATAGCTGCACAACGAATCTTATCCAGTTCTTCGATCCCATCACCAAAATCTTGGAAGGAGGAAAACCTATAGATATGATTTACTTCGACTTCAAGATGACATTCAATCTTGTCCCACATCGCATCCTTATAACAAAGCTTCACCGATTTGGGATTCGGGGTGAATTATTGAGCTGGATCCAGGACTGGCTCATTGGACGGACCCAAAGAGTCACCTTAAATGGGAAGAAATCCGGTTGGAAAGAGGTCACGAGTGGAGAAGTCCAAGGCAGTGTACTCACACGGCGTTTAATTGAGGTGGAGAAGTCATTTTTAAGTTCCAAAGACATTTGAGACCAGTTTTGGAGTGAGAAGACAATCCCGCATATAAAGTCGAGGTCGGTTAATTAGGTCACGGGCCAAAAATTGATATAATGTCACTTAAAACTTGCTTAAAAACAATTTTCTGAATTTTTCTCATCACCTATTCCTAAGATTGTTGTTGCCTGAACCCGAAATATTGACTTAATCTAGTGAGCCCTTCTTCGAATTTGGGTGAACAAAAGTCCGATCGCGTCCTTCGAGAATTGTGTTTGAAAATAGCCATTAAAAACTGAACGGCTTAATAGATTTCACCAATATTATGAATCATTACCGAAATAAGTGTGCCTAACAGATATCCAGAAGAAAAGTTTCATAAATTTGTTTTTAAGCCAGTTTTAAGTGACATTATATCAATTTTTGGCCCATGACCTAATTAACTGAACTCGTTAACATGTGTGGCATTGTCTCTTCACGTCAAAACTGGTCTCAAATGACTTTGGAACTTAAAAATGACTTACCCAACTCAATTAAACGCCGTGTTCATTGATGGCAAATTTTGGCTTTTACTGAATTTCTGCCATTTTCTGCCACCAAGTGGCAGAAAATGGCATAAATTGTCAGAAAGTGGCATACATTATCAGAAAGTGGCATACATTGTCAGAAAGTGGCATAAATTGTCAGAAAGTGACATAAATTGTCAGAAAGTGGCATAAATTGTCAGAAAGTGGCAGAAAGTGGTAGAAAATGGCTGCTAATAGACAAAAGTACGCATAGACAGATGTTCAACTGCAAATCTGCTTTTGCTGGAAAAACTGTTTTTTCTGCTTTTTTTATTTTCCAATAAAAGAGTCAAATATTATTAAAGATTACACAAATATTTGAGAGTAATAACTGTTAACTCAAAATTAAATGTAAACATCATTGTTGTTGTTAAAATAACTAGAAATACACATTATGTTTGACAACACGTATTTTTATAAAATATTCCCTGGTTTAAAATCGCCATATTTTTCATGTGCCATTTAGTGATAATAATTCAGGCTGAGATAAGAACTTCAATTGAAAATATGACGAAAGTTTGTGTGAAATAATCAAAATCTCCTATGATATACTTTTATCATATTTCATATTGATATTATAATTATCATATTTATTTCCCACATGGGGGCGTATGTCTATATGTAGGGAAAGACTTACTTCTTAGTCATGTACAAATGTCGAATGGAGAAGTAGAAGTTTTGATTTTGCCCTCGATCTTACGGTTGTAACAATGTATCGGCCACCTTCTTGTAGCTCTTCTTCGTTTCTGTCAGCTCTCCAATTCATTGGAAAGGAGTTAGATCTAGTTAGATCGAGAGGTTTGTTCTCGACTCTTTGTTGTTGGCGACTTCAATTTTCCGGCTAGCATTGTAGAGTGGGAGGTTAGTCCGGATGGGTACATTCCCATTTCGAAAACAGCATCGCCGTCTTTCGAAAAATTAGAAGAGTTTGCGATCTTGCGTAATCTCTCTCAACACGTTGGTGTTGCAACCAGAGCAGAAAGTGTTCTGGACTTAGTTTTTTCCAATGACCCTGATCTGATTCAATATGTCCATGTTGCCCCATGTGGTCTTTCAGATCATCACATTCTTGAGATAGGGTCGACCATTACTCAAAAGCCGGCAAGCTCTAGAGTTAAACGTGCTCAAAAGGTGGGCGTGGCCAAGTTTAAGTTCAAAGATGAACACTGGCCCATTATTGTTGAAAGATTAGGCGAGTTGGACTTGATTTCCATTCTAAAGCAGGAACCATCAATAGATAGAGCTATCAATAAGCTAATTTCACTTTTTGACGAGGTTTGTTTGTCCATTGGTATTCCAGAAATAGTGGCAAAAGGTAGGCCATTGTCTAGAATTCCAAATGTTAGAAAGAAGTTGTTCAAACGGAGTTGTCAGCTTTCGAATAGACTTCGGCGTACTTCAAATCCATTAGTTGTAGCTAGCCTCCAAAATAAATTGACCTTGGTTCAAGCTAAGATTAGGGCCTCCATTGATTCTGATCAGATGGAAAAGGAAAGTAGAGTTGTCCAGGAGGTTAAGACTAATCCAAAGGCGTTTTTCTCGTTCGCAAATACAAAGAGAAAAATGAAGCATCCTGTAGGACCTTTTGAGGTCGACGGTAAAACCGTCAATGATAGTGAGGTTATGGCCAATATGCTTGGAGATCAGTTCTCAAGAGTATTTTCAATTCCAAAAAGGGTAGTCAGAGCAGGCCATGACTGCAGCAATGTTGTTGATGAGACTGGCATTGATAGTCAGGATAATCGATTGGAGGATCTGGTAGTCACAGATCAAGATGCTTTTGAGGCCATCAAGAGCTTAAAGCTCTCGAGTTCTCCTGGACCTGATGGTGTGACATCTCAGTTTCTGATGAAATGTTCACAGATTCTTGCCCCTGTTTTCTCCTATTTGATGCGTTGCATTTTAGATCAGGGCAAGTTTCCCTCCTCTCTAAAAGTAGCTCATTTTCCAATTTTTAAGGGCGGAGATAAGTCACTCTCTAGTAATTAAAGGCCCATTTCTCTGACCTCCAGCGTTGCAAAGGTTTTTGAGAAGATTATGAAGTCTAAGCTTGTAGATTATTTGGAAGTCCATGATTTAATTCCTTCTGGACAGCATGGGTTTCGAGCTCATTTTAGTTTAGTAACCCAATTGGTCGATCATATTGAGCAAATCATTGAAGGGCTCGAAAGCCATGAGTCAGTTGATGTAGTCTATTTTGACTTTGCCAAGGCCTTCGATAAGGTAGATCATGCATGGTCTTTTGCTCGATCAGCTCAAAGAGTTAGGGGTCCAGGGTAAGGTCCTGACTTGAATTGATAGTTTTATAAGCGAAAGGAAGCAAATAGTTAAAGTCGAAGGATCTCCTAGCGGCATGTATGATGTCAAGTCAGGTGTTCCGCAAGGTTCAATTTTAGGTCCGCTCTTGTTTATTCTCTTTATTGCTCCTCTCCAGAAGTTTAGAACAAAAGCCAGTATTTCTTCATATGCTGATGACACAAAATTAGTTTGTGGAAGGAATGGTCAGGACTCGAAATGTTTAGTTGAGGACTTGGATAAAATCTACTCTTGGGTTGGCAAGAGTAACATGGCATTGAACGGGATGAAATTCCGCACAATGACGTATGGGGCGTCAAAATTAGATGTTCCACTCAAAGACAATGGAGGTTGTGATATTGAGCAGGTATCGTTCATGAGAGATTTGGGAGTTGTCGTCCAAGATGATGGAAAGTTTCATGAGCATATCCAGTTGAAAGTGGGGAAGGCATTTCAAACGTGCGGCTGGATCTATCGCCCTTTCAAGTCCAGAGATAGTATTACAATGCTAACTCTGTACAAGTCGATTGTTCAGCCGCATCTTGAATATGCCTCACCCATTTGGGCTCCAAGAAGGTTTGCAAAAGGTCGAGCAGGTCCAAAGATGTTTTACTAGGAACATCACAGGAATGAGAGAGCTCTCGTATTGGGAGAGGCTCCAGAAGTTAGGGTTGTACAGTACTCAGAGAAGGTATGAAAGGTATCTGATACTGTATGTTTTCAAGAGCATTCATGGGCTCTGTCCTAACCCAGGATTTTAGATCAGTTGTAGCGATCGTAGAGGTTTTACGTGCGCTCTGAGAGCACCTCCAAATCCTAAGGAATCAAGGCTAGTTCGAACAATGAAGTGCTCCTCTCTTCTTTATCGGGCTCCTTCATTGTTCAATTTGTTGCCTATTTGCCTTCGTCGGGAATATGTAGGAGCTGATCCTCTAACAACATTTAAGGTAAGATTGGACTATTTTTAAAAAACTATTCCTGACCAACCCACTATACAATGGTTGTATAGATCTGCCAACAGTAACTCATTGGTAGATCAAATTTCATATAAACATTAATTATTGAAACTATAATAATGATTAACTCTCTTTACAGGGAATCCCATTCCT
>CM021316.1:3816702-3869864 GCA_010645155.1 Tigriopus japonicus | reverse complement strand
AACATATATTTTGCAGTTCGAAGTCACTTAAATGTTAGATAGTGTTGAAGTGGGACATAAGAATAAGATTATCCCTATTGTCTAGAATGCTTGATGTGTAATAATTAATAGCGTAATTAATTAAACGAATTAATACATGAATTGTGTCCCAGAAAATATTTGTTACAACTTTCTGTAAAGCCCCAATATCGATTTCTTTCAAAAGTAAACGAAAATGATTTGTTTGGGACTAGGTTTCAAATTTTGTTTATTTGGTATTAAAATAATGCATTTTTAACTAATTCGGTTTATAGCAAGCAAGCATCTGCAAATCAGACTATGTTGAAACGGAATGTTAAGTCGTAATTTATTCATCAAACATATTGCAATTGTAAAAGCTAAGAAAGCCAGTGTTTAATTTTATTTTATATTTGAGTAAAGGAACTTACCTTAAAAAACACAATTATTTTTCTTCAAATAATCCTTGTAAGACTTTGTTGTAATTGGATTTGAAAAATATACCTTTGGCCTTAGTATTCAAATTTTAAAAATGTTAGCATTTACGATTTTTAAACATTTTGAAAAGCCAACATTTCTCAGCTATTGTGTTCAAATAGTGACCCAGCATTACAGAATTCAAGTGCATTCAAGTTCCAACTCTCGGTGTATATTTAAGACGAAAAAAAGTGCTCGATTTGGCCACCCTGACTTCGAAGGAAATTCAAAAACGAATCAAGGAGATCGATTTCACGATTTTTATCTTCCTTCTTCGATGCAATGAACTTTTGGAGGGATGGTAAGGCCATAGTTAAACATCAAAAGGGCCAAATTTTATCCGTTTAAGTATGAAATACATTGATTTATATGAGTTTCTAAAAAAATAGTTTCTGCCATTTTCTGCCACCATTTTCTGCCAGGTGGCAGGAAATGGTTTTTGTTCATTTGCCATCACTGTCTGTAGTGCCGTTACAGTACTATGGTCCCAGATCTGGACAGACTGTCCAGCATTGGCTGTTTTGCCTCTCTGGACTAGAGACGCTCTACTCGCTAAATAAAATCATTAATTCGGACCAATGGACGAGGAGAGCAAAATCATAGTCGATATCGAATAGAGGTGTATTTGGTCTATCTAAGACTGGTAATAAGGATTTGTTTCAGTGTTCATTTAAGAATTTATTTTGTCTTTTAAAGTCGATAGGTTTCTCATGACAGTGTTCTTTCTAATTGAGCTGTTTGGCAAGAACACATCAGACATTTTTTGCAGGCTTGCCAATTGTAACCTGTTTGGATCTCAATGTGCTTGAAAAAGTCAGATGAAACCGATTGCGATGCTCTTGATTTGCAAAACATGTAGAGTAAGTGTTCAAATGAAGAGCCAAATACATACAATAATGCATGACTTGTCCTAAAAACGCTTTATTTTCAAAGATTGGCCCCTTCAAGAGTGAGTGTATGTATTTATGTTTAGTAAGTGGTTTCTGAAATGGCGCTCCTGTTCAAGGACAGTTGTTCAAGCACATTTAGCAAGCCTGAAAATAAATGTCTGGTGTGTTCTTGCCAAACAGCTCAATTAGAAAGAACACTGTCATGAGAAACCTATCGACTTTAAAAGACAAAATAAATTCTTAAATGAACACTGCAACAAATCCTTGTTACCAGTTTTAGATTGACCAAATGCTCCTCAATTCGATAACGACTATGATTTTGCTCCCCTCGTCCATTGGCCCGAATTAATGGTTTTTATTTACGTGTCTAGTGAGAGACGGGCGACGTTGAGACCGGCGTCAGTGATGTTTTCAATTTGCCTCATGTGATTGGCAGATGCCCTTTTGGGCACCGTTTTCAACATTTCCAAACAGACGGAAGCCGAAAGCTGACGCTCAATCCAGTGCCTCCGCATCTTACTTTGAAGCAGAACGTTTGCGTTTTTCTAGAGGCCAACCTAATGTGTTGTAAAATGGTTTGATGCTTCCAACTTATATTTTTCTTCTCAAAACCCAACTTGAGAGTTTGCAATTTATGACTCTGAACATTGAGCAAGGTCGTTGAAAAGGTTTTAGTAAACATTCCATTTTTTTTTTTTTTTTTTTGATTGTTGGTGCTAGGGTCGGAGGGTTGAGCCTCGCCCGGCCAGCGAAGCCAGCCATCACATCGTCCAAATCATTTCCGATAGGCAATTTCAAGTCCGGTATCAGAATGGTTCTCCATCTGTGGGTGGGGATTAACGTCTAAAAGTTTCCTTGAGAAAGGTCGGGGAGGAGAATCGAACCTGGGACCTCTCTCACTACAGGAAACAGCGCTAACCACGACACCACATCTCCTCCCATGCATTTTGACGATTTTTTTACTTCCAAAGCAAGGAGAGCCTGTTTATTTGGAAATGTTTTTAGGTAAAAAATCGTTTACTTTTCTCCATAGCGCTTGAGTCGAAACCCCTGACAGTAGTATAGTCTCTGACAATAAAGTGTCTCTACTCTGGACTAGTTATGGGTTTCGAGCATAGAGGTCTATAGAGAGGCCATTGTCGTCATTTTTGTCTGCAATGTCTGCCTTTCAGCAATAATGCTGAAACTGGCCAGAAGTTGCGTGAAAAGGCAAATATTTCGGAAGAATATTGTGAAATACTTACCCAAACAAGTGGAAGATCATAGTACAAAAGGAAATGCGCAAGACATATTTTCAATGGCAAATCCTTTCATTGCGTGAACTAATGCCTGTGAACCGTATTATCATCTTTATTGAGCACCTCAGTGTGATTTGGGAGAAGCAAAGTGTACACAGGAGGCCACATGGACAAAAAACTAATGTTTAAAAAAAAAATGCCTTCTACAAATGTTTGTTTGGGCAAGTTTCAACTAGTCGCTGATGATAAATGGCCCTTGCTGCCAGAGATGGGGAGTAATTGTAATTGCAATTACAATTACGTAATTGTAATTGCAATTACAATTACGTAATTTCAATTACAATTACGTAATTTCAATTACAATTACGTAATTTCAATTACAATTACGTAATTTCAATTACAATTACGTAATTTCAATTACAATTACGTAATTTCAATCACAATTACGTAATTTCAATCACAATTACGTAATTTCAATCACAATTACGTAATTTCAATCACAATTACGTAATTTCAATCACAATTACGTAATTTCAATTACAATTACCTTTAATTGTAATTAATTACATTTTTGGGTCAAGTAATTGTAATTGTAATTAATTAAAATTTCGGCTATGTAATTGACGAATTTTCAATTACAAATTACCAATTACTTTTACAATCTTACTTCCTCAAATTAACCATAAAACCAATTTATCAGTTTTTACTTTCAAAACAATTATTTTGTCATCAATTTGCGGTCAATGTGATGCCACGAGCAGGTAGCTTTTGTTACAATACACACCCGAGCTTTAATTTTTAAATACTTCTAAACTGCAAGAGTTTATTGTGTCAGGATTTAGGGCTCTTCATAGCCAAGGGCAGACAAATGAGGTGCAAAAATAAAGTTTTAAACCATCGTAATACTTGTAAAAAGTTTGTGTTTTTCCGAAAAAGAAAAATATGCCTTGTGATTGATGATATTTTACTTTTTTTACTTTTTTTAAGTTGCCAGTTGTTGGATCGCTGCTTTAAAATGGCAGATCTGTTTATTTTCCATCGTTTTTAAAAAGGCAAAAGGGTGAAAGGGACGGAAGAATTGTAATTGACATGTAATGGTATTGCAAAGTAATTTGAAAACAAATGGAGAAATTGGAAGCCTTCAATTAAAAAAAATATTTGTTTTTGGGTTTAGTTGCCCCAGGAACCGATCTCCTTTGGCCATCTTGTTATTCAAAGTCGGGCATTCCTAATTTCAAAGTTCAGAAGAACCCTCTCAACTTAGCGAACTTAGCAATGTAGCGAAATTTTAGATAAAAGCAACAAAACATACATTTTTGCAAATACAATGTCAAGAATTGCTATTTCAACTTCAATTTGTAAAACTTCGTTTTAGTTACCTTGCACGCTCATCAGAAACACAGGTCTTCCGAACTTTTTTTCCCGCCAAAAATGATGACGTCACTAGTAATTGCTGTTATTTCCATGTAATTGACATGTAATTGATTTGTAATTGTAATTGACGTCAATTACATTTTCGGATAATGTAATTGTAATTGATTACATTTTTTGATGAAGTAATTGTAATTGTAATTTCATTACATTTTTCAAGTAATTAACCCAACTCTGCTTGCTGCCCACATTGAAATTTCACGACCGGCCTGCTCCGGTATCTCCACTCTGGGACCTCTGTGGTTTCGAGTTGGGAGTGTTGCCATTCTTTTCGAAGTTTAATTGCTATTAAAAAACGCACGTTGTTTTAAACTTTTTGACCAAAGACCCAAACAAGGACCAATACGGCAACACTTAAACTAAATCGAGTTAAGTTCCTTCAGTAGTTATGAAAATGGACTTTGAATTGGCAGTGCAGCCATAATTTACCTTGAGATATCTTGTCCTTTGAGATATTTAGTGGTTGTAGCCTTTTTGACCCTTGAGGAGACCAATGGCAAAAAAATCCATCAGTACTCTGGACCGGCTTCTGCATTGACAAGAGAAAAGAAAGATTATGCGTATGTGATAAGACGAGCCACTAAGCAGGATTTTGAATGATTTATTTTTAGTTGTGTCTCCAGAGCCATTGAGAGCATTTCTTTTGAAATAGGATGTCTTCTTCAGGGTGATAAGCAACATTGTTGTACAATGAAATCAAAAGGAAAAGCCAAACATCTGTGAGCTATGCATGAAAGGTAAAAGAGCCCACTACATACAGAGGGTCACTCGTAGCATGCACTCAAGTCTTGAACTTAAAGTGTCTAGAAGTAATAACTACTCTCTATCAGAGCTCTCAAACCATGTGATGGCTTGTGGGGGCAAGCGTTCAGATCCAAAAGCAAAATTACACTGCAATTGCGTTTTGATTTTTGACCATTTTTTGACCATTATGATTTATCCAACCGTGCCAACGATCTTTTTTGTAAAAATGAGCACCATGATATTATTGAACAGATTGTGCTGTTTTTTCAACAGATTGGAATCTTAAATATTTGAAGAAATAATGATAACACAATTTTTGATGTGTTATCAGTGTTTTGCTTTGCTCTATGAAAGTGTTTCAAGACTTTCAATGTCAGAACATCCTTATGAGGTTACTTGTAAGGGTGTTTTTGTTTTGGTTGCGGATTTTTTATTACCACTATAAGGAATGGGATTCCTCTTATGTAAAGACAGTAAATCATTAACGCTACTGCATAAAATCAACATTTATATTATATTTTGTCTACCAACCAGTTACAATTGGCAGGTGTGTAAAAATTAAAAGTGGGTTGACCAGGAATTGTTTTTAAGAATTTGTCCAATCCTGCCTTAAATGCCGTTACATGATCAGCTCCTGCATATTCCCAACGAAGACTAATGGGCAAAAGATTGTATAATGAAGGAGCCTGATAAAGAAGAGAGGAAGACTTCATCGTTTGAACCAGCCTGGATTCCTTGGGATTTGGAGGTACTCTCCGAGCACAAGTGAAACCTCTACAGTCGCTACAGCTGACCTCAAATCCTGGATTAGGAGCTCAAATAACAATTTTAATTAGTTGTTTTAATGTTTTTTTGGATTTAATAAAGTTATTTGAGCTAATTCAACTGAACAAAATATCTTTATTAGGATACCCTGACACTGTGCATGCACTTGTAAAAACAAAACTTGGTAAAATTCAAGAAATTATGCATATTATATTACATTGACTAGTTCTAGCAATGCAACAATAGTTTAGCTCCTGGTCCATCTAAGGTCCATTGTTCATTGTCAATGAACCATAAATACTTGTGATAAAATTCTAGTCATGGGAATTGAATTAATGTGCCAGGGGGCTTCAAACCCTAACATGATTATTTTTGCATGCTCATAATGTCTCACCTACATTCAACGATACGTTCTGTTCCAAATTTGACACATTTGCTTGAATAATCCTAAGTTTTGTCTCTTTCCAATTGCATGCATGGGTGTGAACTAGCCACGCTTTTACTCCATGAAATGGCACAAAAACACACTTCAATTGCTGATGAATAGTCATGATCAATGCCACCAAATAGTTGTAAATTACATTTTAAAATGGAATTGCCTAAATATTCCCTATTTGCCTAAAGTTTACAAAAATGGAGAAAATTGCTTGATCTACAGAAAATTTTCGAAATTTTATTTAGTTCATCTGTCATAATGAGTTACAGTACCAATAACAAACATTTAGTTAATCTTTGGGGCTACTAGATACTTATATAAATTATAATTAACAATGTCATCACAAAAATCTGCAACTTTTCGTCAAAATTACAGAAGTAGGAAAATTTGAAAAAAAATCTGGGGAAATTGTTCCCTTCAGAATGGCGTAGAAAGAGGATTGCAAAATTAAAATAAGAAAAAAATGCCGAGAGGATTTATCATAGTTTTGACAGTTTGTATTTAGTTTTTTAGCTATTCCAAGCTATGACGTAAAATTTACAGATGATGGGAGTACAGAAAAAGGTAAGTTTCTACTTCAAGTAATAAGAAAAGTGTTCGTAAATTTACCAAAAAATCCGATTTCGTAATATCATTTCTCAAAATGATTACAAAAAATAGTTTTTTGGCAATATAATTTACTAAAATTTGATGGTGACCTCTGTTATCTAAATTGTATAAAACTCAATGAATCTCAACAAATCGACCTATTCCAAAAGAAAAAAAGCTGTCCATACTTTGGTATTCTATTTCAGCCAAACTATTTCATCGAGAAAAATTGCAAAACCACACCTCAACCAAATTCAAAATAAATTTGACGGAAATGTTATTTTCTGATCCAAGCAAGTGCCTCTCATGCTCAGATGAGTCGTCACATTGAAACACTATTCGGGTTTTTGCGTTTGCGTTACGCACTTATGCGTAAACCTGCCATCCTGAGTCTTTTTCTTTTCGAGTCTGCTTGTTTTTTTTATCTTTTAGAGAAAAAACCGGCTCCGTTATGCCAACACAAGGCACCATGTTCATTTCCGCGATTACTAAAATCACATGTTTTGGTCACGCTTGCGTTGGAGAATGTTGTTGAAAATTGTACGTACCTTCATCAAAACACCTTTTCAGATTCTAAATAAGTGTTGTCAGAAACATGCAAAACAAGGATTTATAAACGATATTTGAGATTTCAGTTTAAAATTGTTAATGAAAATTGAGGGAGTGAAAATGCAGTGTTCATCATTCTTGTTTTGGCAGTTTTTAGTGTTATTGGCTTTTGTCAGAAAATTCTTGAAAATACTAAAACAAGTTAAGCTAATCTGAATATGAAAACCTACATTGCTACAAACCAGAAAATGTCAGATTTTTCAATCAATATTTCAGAGCCCAAAACCCATGAAGCTTTAATCAATATAATTCAAAGTCAAAAACCTGTTTATATGAATACACAAAAAATACAAAAAAAAACTTTGAATCCTATACAACTTTGAAGATTACAAACTCAATCTGAATTAATTTTTAAACAAAAGCACATATGTTTCATAAAAAATGCTTGGCACAAGTAAGTAGATATACGTATATTGGTCATAATTTATCACCACTTGAGACAAGTTTCAAAATACATAGTGAGTACTTGTGTCTTAATTTGTAATGTAGAAATATTATTTGGCCTTTGGTGCTTTTTAGTTGGAAGCAGACATAATTGACATGTTTCTTCTTACCTTCATTAAATTTGGGAATTTCATTTGAAATTTGACATTTACATGCATTAACCCTTAACCCTCCTCTTGATCTCAGACAAGCAAATTGAAAATGAAAATACAAAACTATAGTTTTCAGTGCGACAGTTGTTGTACCAGGAGTTTATTTTTTTGCACAAAACACATGTTTTAGTTAAAAAAATAACTGGTCACGATTTCATATTTGCAATTTTGAGATATATAAAGAACATGCTGCTAACGTAAATTGGGGCTAAAGTTATGAAAGAGTTATACTTGTATATGTAAAAAAGAACAATAATAAATACCATCAACGACGGGAACTGACAAAGGACCTGTCCAATCTGACCCACCCCCTCTACAGCAATAACCAAGATTTTTAGCATCTCCCTCTACCCAACTGTATTTGTTCTGTATGTCAATCTCCTCTTAATTTTTCCATGTGCACTGAATCCATTCTAGTCAACTTACCTGGGATTTCACAATATTGCTCGTTTATCGATACATTTTTTAACTTTTGACATGTCATTTAACCACGTATGTGATAACACGTATATTTTTAGAGTATTTTTATTCAACCTGAGCTGTAGTTACACTAAAGAAAGAAAAGAAACAATGATTTACTTTCTTTATGGGAGCGATTACCATATCCTATTACCTGATGTAGACCTGTTGCCGTTGGTAGTCTAGGCTTGCCAAAAATGTCCCAGTTTTCAAGGGTCAGATTTTTGAAAAGTGTTGCATTTAAGAGCAGTGGCATGGTTAATGTATGTTGAGAAGTATTGCAAAGTAATATAAAAACAAATCAAGAAATTGGAAGCCTTCAATTAAATGAATTATAGGTTTTTAGGTTTAGTTGCCTCAGGAACCTATTTCCTCTTGCCATCTTGTCATTCAATGTCAGGCGTTCCTGATTCAAAATTCGGAAGAACACTCTTAATTTATGTAGCAAAATTTTGGATAAAAGCAACAAAACATTTGTTTTTGCAAAACAAATGTCAATAATTGCTATTCCAACCTCTAATTGTGCAGATGAGAAAGGAATTGTTGCAATTTCCAGGCCTAAATCTTTGTTTTAGCTACCTTGCACGCTCATCAGAAACATGTGTCTGCCAAACATTTTTTTCCCGCCAAAAATGATGACATCACTAGTAATTCCTGTCATAGAGATTTCCATAACATATAGTGGTAATTTAAAAAAAAATTGCAAACCAGCAATAAAAAGGAATTGTGCTTGTGATGAATCTTAGACAAGGACCGCCAAATTGGACTTTACTGAAGCTCCAGATGTAATACTTATCAGCTTTTTTTTACTTACTTATCATTTTTAAGATAAAAAATGTGGATAAGAAAAAGACCACAGTATGAAATAGACAATAAGCGCAGTAAAAGGCTGCCTCCATGTTTGATATTACTATATTTATATATATACTTTATATGTATATTTTCTGGTTTTATTTTTATTTGCAATTTCATCAAATCCCTAATTTAGGGGGAAGGGCTATCTGCCACCTATCGTTGAGTGGAGCTTGGGGTGAAAAGGCCAGTTGCAACTGATGAATGCTATAAGCACTGACAGGTGTTTTCTACATTTGTTACACATCTCCTTTAAAACTTTAGTCGCATATTGCAACGAAACTCATCCGACATTGAATTACAAAAGGTGGGATCAGCGGACAAATACAAATTCCTTAGAAAGTCGTTACTTGTGATTCCCATGGAAAGTATTAATAATTGCTACATGGAAAAGAATCATTTTTCTGTAAAGCTGTAGAACGTTAGAAACGCTAAAACAGGAGATCTTGTGCGGATTAACGTTAGTGTGCATGCCAGTAACAAATTAGAAGGAGGGCTCCCTTCAAATTGCTTGACCAGAGTTTAGAGAATCGTTGCTTTTGTGTTATCTCCTGCTACACCGATAAGACCGATGGAATTGAGGTAACGGTATGCTTATTTCCCGCATGAATGAATGGGTAAAATCAGCATGTGCTTGTTAGTCCTTTCGTCTGGATTCTTTTTGCTGATCACTCTTTTTTCCTGGGATCGCGCCAAGTTACCCATTGGCACACCGAGATGATTAAATTTGGAATGATTCAATTCTAAGTTATTCGCCATATTTGCTCAATTCTACAGCAGAAATAAGTGCACACAGATATGGTGGACTACTATCTAATTAACAGACTGACACTTAATATGTTGGTTGCAAAGTTTCTGACAAATTTAAGATAAGTAATGCTGAATATATACTAAAACTCAAACACGTCTTTATTATTTAAAAACGTAAATCACCAAAAAGTTTATGAATTAGAATTTTTGATATCGAAACGCCTAAGCTCTAAAGTCAAGGAAAGAGCTCTCCAAATTTATGCAAAAAGCTTCTTTATTTTATGTCGTTTTTACCAATTTATACAAGGGATTCAGCGAATTCACTTCTGTTGCATTTCAGAGCTGCCTTAAGATGTCGATGAAATTCGAAAACAAAATTCCAGTGATTTTGAAAATATGCTCACATTGGGGATTTTTCAAACGGAATGGAATCTAAAACAACGTCAAATACGGGATGGACGTTTCACACAACATTTTCAGGGAGCCTACCACGGACGCGATTGCTCTCGAAAGGAACAGTCCAAGTAAGTCATGTCAATTTTTCCTGCGAAAACTTTGCTCCAAAGGTGTTTTGCTAGTAATGGAAAAAAATGATTTTGGAATGGTTGTGACTAGCCAATAATTTTCGTTCAGACAAGAAAAAAATTTGGCTCATAACTACTACAGCTTCTAACTAAAAAAAATTAAATGTAGACAAATCCACTCAGAAAGTGAGGCACAGAGTTAATGACAAGTGCACGACAATGATTTTTGGTCACAGATGTCATTAATGGCCCGAAAGTAAAAAAGCCAGGACAAACAGTTAATGATGTGTAACACAAAAGAAGAAATGGACATTGAAAGTTCTAATGAAACTAGCTCACAAAAAGCAAACCAAACACACAATTAAAAGTATGATTCACAAAAAATGTATTTTATTGTTGAATTTTGCGTTTTTCTTCAATTCTCAAATTGTGAATCTATTTGCAACGGCAACCTTCTTAAATGCCATTATCAAAGGCCGGAAATATGAGATTTTTAGAGGCCGAGAAAGTACTTTTTTCTGTGGTGTAAATGGTGTTTTATGTGATAAAAAGTGGGAAATGTGAGATTAGAAATAGTTAAATGTTACCTTCTGTTTAATCGATTAGAGAGAATCGAGAGAAAGATCATTTTATAAGATGGCGCTTTTCCAAATTTGTCAACACAGTAAATCTATCTTGAAATTTAAGAAACAATTGTTTTGCATTCGTTAATGGCATAAAACACCAATTTTGCTAAGAAATTGTCTAAACTGATTATTTTCTGTAAAATTATTAATCATTTTGGGAAAATAGCCGCCAAAAGTTCAAAATGTGTGGTTTTCAATGAAAAATGAGGAGATATATTCTTTTCTACCAAATTCCCCTTTAAGGAGGAAAAAATATATATTTTCTTGAATATTCTAGTCAAAAAATATTTCGGGCAAAATTGAGGAAAAGAAATGAATGACCAATGCTCAAAAGAGCCTTCCCAAAATGAACCCAAAATACAAAAATCTCTACAAAATGGCATTTGTATTGATTGTATTGTATTGATTGTATTGATTAGACATTCACAATCAAAACTACTGTCATATACGAAAAAACTGCGCCATCTATTGAGGCAAATTGAAAATTTTATTGTTTAAATCAATTACATCTCAAGTTTGCCCCCCAAAACGGCAAAATGCATCAATTTCACCAGGAACACATTTGGAAAACCGGTGCACTCAGACAAAAATACCAAAAAATGGCCTTGTCAAAAAAAATATTTCTTAAATATCCGGCATTTTTCCAAATATTTTGGGCTTTTGAAGAAAATATATATTGGATATTTTGTCACGTTTTTTGCAAATATTTTTCCAGGTCCTATTCATTACTAGGCCTCGGAAAAAAAAAAGTTTTTTAAGTGAAATTAAGTTTTCACTTTTTTGGCGTTTTTTTTGAGAAAAAAATTTTTTTTGGTCATTTTTCGGATTTTCACTTTTTTTGGCCATTTTTAGGCCAAGAATGGATAATAAAATCAAATTTCATTACTATTTTTTTACTTTCGGGCAATTATGAAGGCCTGATATGAGGATTTTCTCATTCAATTGACAACTCAGTCAATTAATTGTTAAGGGTGTTTTACACGTCACTTTTTTTTATACTTTTTTTTCACTTTTTTTGACGTTTTCAAACTTTTTTTAGGGAAAAATGGACAACTTAAAATTGATTATTTTGGCACTTTTCATCACTTTTTTTCCGAGGCCTATTCATTACATATTAGATCTCTATGCAAGCGTCCACCTAATTTCCATCTACATTTGTTACATATAGAAAATTAGTGCTGGAGGGTTTTATGATACTAGTTTCATTGCAATTCAAACTTGAGGGATGAATTTGTCCTAAGCTTAAGAAAGTTTGTGCTTTCTCTGCAATTTTAAAACCATTGACATTTTTCTTCTTGGAAAATAAACCTTGCCATGAGCGCAAAGAAATTTTAGTGATAGTTTATGCTACATAAAAAATGCCGTCAGACTCGGCACTTACAATTTAACGTGTCTTACGTAATTTGGAAATCTCCTGGTTTAGAAGTTTTTGACGTCAGTGGAGCAAACCGCAAGCTTTGCTGATAGTGAGTTGTAGTTCGCTTAATAACACAAAAGAGTATAGATTGCATGTCTGTGTGTACCATTGTATTGTAAATGATTCATATTCGCTTTAGACTCTATAGAAACATCTGATTCTGAATATGAAGAGCTTCCGTTTCCAAGCATGGAGGCAGAAGCAAGCCGTGCAGTCGACATGAATCGCCAGCAATCATCAGACACCTCCCTGGGTGAAAACCTAGTCAATGCACCACGGGAACAAAAACCTTTCTCCAGTGTCGTCTATCCTAAAGAGCATGTACCTTTCAAATCCCATCACAGACGAGGTGAGCCTCTTGTTAGCAATGATGATGGTACTTGATGGTCAAAGAGTGAGTTACTTGTACGAGGTGTGGTAAGTGGTTATTGGGATGTCAATAAGTCGAAATTTAGGATTGCCATTATTGAACTGTAACATTATTAAAGTTGTAACAAGACGCCAAAATTAATATAAAAAAGAAATATTTCCGCAGATTTATTCTCATGGTGTGTCATAAAATGTGCAATGCGTCTAACTATGCCCTATATCTATACCTATAAAAAACCGTGTACTTTTCAACCCCAAACTCTAAATGTAACAAGTCCTAAAAGAACGGATGAGCTTGAATTGAAAATAGTGATATTCAGATCTCAAATATTCAGATCTCAAAAAAAAAAAAAATCAAAAAACTCAAAGATCTCAAAAAGGTTCATTAGTCAGAATCGGGATCCTATATTATTAGAGTGGATCAATAGAGAGTGTGACCATAATAAAGCGAATCAAAATGAAGCCCCTTCATAATAGAGTGAATCAAATTAGAGACAGGTCTAAGGAAAGCGTATTGAATTAAAGTGAAAATAGCTCGATCAAAAAATCGTTCAATTCATCAATTTCAAATTGCGAATAGAAATCAATACATAAATAATCTTACCAGTCAGTTAACAATGTCTGCAGAGCTCATGAAGACCCGGTCAAGGATTTTTTACCAAAGCTACTTTTTGTGGCAGAAATTTCTCACACACAAATTGGCACATTTGGCCGCTTGTGGTCGGCGGTCAAAGGGTAGACGCTATGAGACTACAATGAATATTGCAATTCAATTGCAATACAGTTTCAAAATCCATAGTATTACTGAATAGAAGTTGTTTTTCCTTTTCCCTGTTGAATCGCCTGGACCTGAATGAGCTCATGCCATTGATGAGATAATTGGGACATTGGCACAATGCCTTTTTTTAATTTGTCCTACATGAAAAAAAGAAACTAAGCTTGTGGCATGATTTTCCCCCCCCAAAAAGCCTCGCGAATGTATGAAAACTTTATCATTCACCCTTACGTCAGGCAATGCATACAAACGTAGTTGAAAAGAAGTTTATAATATTCACTCTATTATGATTGGCGCTTAAATGTCACGCTCTCTTATGATTTGTCTTTATTTTGGTTTGGCTTTACTTTGAAGTGGCGCTATTTTGATTGCCTCTATTTTGGACAAACTCTCTTTTTATCCGCGCTTTTATCATACAGTGCCGTCAGAATCATCGACTTTGATAGAAGACCACCGACGTCCACCAACATTCTTTAACCTTCAAAGCATGCATAATTTCTTGAGGTGAGCGATTGCTTATTAGTAGAGTGGTAAAAAATCATAGATAGTTGAGCTTTTTCTTCCACAAATATCTTCCACAAGGAAAGGAAAATCCCCGATTTTCTCAATTTTTTTTAAGAACTGAGGCATATTATTCGTATTCTTGACAAAGAAATTTGAATTTTGCCTAAAAGTGATGCAAATTTAAGAAAAAATTACCGAAATACAGTTCTGGGAAGAGAAATGTCATTCCCAAATCCAGGGGCTTTGTTATGATTCCATTCACCAGACAACTCACTTTGTTGGCATGGAGCCAAATTCAAAATAACCAAGAGACAGATGTATATAGTGCTCTCAGATTTTTTCGTCAAAATTACCTAAAAATTCCTCAAAATTGCCCAGAAAATTACCCAAACTTTGACTTTTTATAAAAAAATACCCAAAAAATTACCAAACATTTTTTATCAATTTTGATTACTTTATAATGTTTCCAACACTTGTTTATTGATATTTAAAGGTAAAAAAATTATCAAACAATATTACAAGTCATCCATTGCAAGAAATTATCCTCATAAAGCAATTGTGAATTGTTCCTAATACAACATGCTTAGCACTTGGCAATAGCACTTGCAATAGCACTTGGTGCTATTGCTTGGACACTTGAAGCAAGTTTTTCAAATGCAACAAGTTGCCCAATCTTATGAGTGGTCCATGCAAGATCTTGCAACACGAGGTGGAACGAGTTCAATTTCGGCCTACAATTGCCTGAATTTCAAAGATGAATAACTTTTAACTCCATTGTTCCATTGAGCTGAAAATTTGTAGACAAATTCTTTAAAATGTTGATAACGGCTCTTGTAAAATAACAATAACAGCTCTTGTAAAATATCAATAATAGCTCTTGTAAAATAACAATAACAGCTCCCGTAAAATATCAATAACAGCTCCCGTAAAATATCAATAACAGCTCCTGTAAAATATCAATAACAGCTCCAGTAAAATAACAATAACAGCTCCTGTAAAATAGCAATAAAAGCTGCTTTAAAATAACAATAACAGCTGTAAAATAACAATAACAGTTGTAAAATATCAATAACAACTGTAAAATATCAATAACAACTGTAAAATATCAATAACAGCTGTAAAATATCAATAACAGCTGTAAAATATCAATAACAGCTGTAACATATCAATAACAGCTGTAAAATATCAATAGCAGCTGTAAAATATCAATAACAGCTGTAAAATATCAATAAAAGCTCTTGCAAAATATAACACATTCTCGTGAATGGGAGCAAGGATGAACAAATGTGAAGCTGTCATCGCAGTCCAGCAGAAGCGAGGTATGGGCGCATCAGCTTATTGAGCGACAATATCATAACAAGGAGAAATTGTGTACAGGCAGCTTGCAAAAGCTAAGGGTTCATAGCCTCTGCTTTCAAAAACCTAGTTTCATCAAGCTCTTCTTGACCATGATTGAGACGAGGTCAAATTCAAATGTATTTAAGTGCGGTCAGCTTGTTGAAATCAAAACAAGAAATATTGTTCACAGCTTATAATTCTTCGCCTCTAAAATATTGTTTGCTGGATTACGCTTGCCAATATGCCTTAGCGTTTACAAGCTACTCGTGCAGTATTTCTCCGTGATGTGAGCTGATACAAAGACAATTCTTTGTCTGATGCAGAGTCTCCATATCTTACTTGCATGTTTGTCCTAATCTTGCACTTTCGCGCCAATCTTACACTTCAAGGGTCTTGTTTGCACCTACTTTTTGGCCTATTTTTCTGAACTGCGCCTACCTAGTCTGTGTCAGAAACTTCCCCCAATAAGAAAACTTCAGGGAAGTGTTTACTAGAAGATCTAAAACTAGTTTTTTAGACGCAAAGAACAATCTTAAGATCGTATTGCAACTTGGTACGCTGGTTAGTAAGTACAATCTTACGATCGTTCTTTGCGTCTAAAAAACTAGCCTCTTACTATCTACAAAGTTTTTGCTCTTCCAGAGACAAATGAATATAAGATAAAGCATCAAAGATCACCCAATTTCATCATAAACATTCACAATTTTACATAACCTCCTTTGTTTGAAGATTTGGTTAACCTGACTGAGGTTTCATTCTGTTCATGCACATAAGATAACACACAATTGCTCAAAGAGGATGGATGGACCCTACCTCACCATTCACCATTTTTTGGAAACCTATTTCAATTTTGAGTAATCTGATTCATGATATGAAGTGGTTTGAGTGTTGTCGCAATAAGTTGCCAAAATCACTAATTTTTTTCAATCCAGGTAATCTAAAAAATAGATGCAAAATCAACCAATTTCTGCTTGGACTTGCAAGACTCTCTTCTATTTTAGACACTAAAGGGTGATTCTGCCCAATTCCAAAATAGTGAAGGGGATCAAAACTGCAGGCAAGCAGCTGGCCCAAAGTGTCAAGGACGAGAGCACTGGCACCGCAATGGAAAAAATGCGTTTAATGTGATTTAGATACTTGGGCTTCAATTCTGAAGGGGATGTATCTAGGATCTAATGTATTTAATACATTTACAATCTAATAATTGACCAACACCTGAGCTCTTTAAATAATCCTGAGTTCAAACTGATATTGGGCACTATCTCTTCTTGAAAGGAAGCAATGGAAAAAGTATTGAAGTGAACTCTACATCCAGAAGTTGAAACCTGCCATCACTTCAAACAAATCAACTGATGTTATTTCTGCTAATCTATTTGAACCAAAAGGAGTTTGTACTTAAATTTATTTGAAGTATTGTATTATGCTAAATATCATTACTAAATATTTTGCAAAAATTAATAACTCATTTTAACTTGGAATTTAAACAATCTCCATCAATACCAAATACCTGACTCAACTGACTCAACCATAAGTTTTTTAAGTGTGTTATTATTGTACATGCTAGCAATCAACCATTTATTTAAGTAATAACAACCATATTAGTAACTAGTTTGATCTAGGACTGTAAACGAGTCCGCGCTGACTCGTGGGATTCGAATCGAATCTGGGTTTTCCCCTAAATTGGGAAAGCCTCCTGAAAATAAATTGAAAAGAAATCCTGTTCCAGTACTCAAATCTTTTACGAGTCTTTGGAAAAAGAGGCGAATCAATCAATTTTAAATATTCTAATCATTGATATGAATTGCGAATCTTTGATTTCAACCTTAAAATGTAATTACTGTTGTATGATAATTAGTCTATATTAGTTGTCAAAATAAAAAAAATAAAATCATAAGTGAATAAATGTTTAAAGTTGTTGCCTTCTACATCCTGCGTTCACATATCAATTTGAGTAAGCATGGTCAAGGAACTAATATGCAAGAACGCAGAGTACTGCATTAGCTTAAATTGTACTGAATCCCAATGAACAGACATCTTCTTAACAAGGCTTTACAAAATCAAAATTGCACGAGAAGCTGCGGAAGCAGAACACCTCAAACACGGGAAACACTGTAAACAGATGCGTCCTAGTGCAGATTTAAGGAACATTCCACCCCTAGCTTTTGAAATCCTAACTGGTTTTGATAACTGGTTGCTTCCACAGTTTCTCGTGCAATTTATCTTTGCAAGGCTTTGTTTAGAAAACGTCTGTTTGTTGGGATTGAAGGCCAACCAAGACACTAAAATGTTGCTCTCTTCTTCAGGATTTATTCCAGCTCTCCCTATCTTCTTGGCCATTACAAAAACAGAGCGCTCCTCAAGTCATAGGTTCAACCCTTACCTTTATACCATAGAGATGCAACATGGACCTTATCAATGGGTTGTTCGGAGGCGATATCAGCATTTCCGTAGGGTCCATACTTCTCTATTCGTTTTTCGAACGGGTCTGAAACTTCGAAGAGAGGCGAACAAAGCGTCCATTACGGTGAGCTCAAGCATTACCAATTTATGCATATCTGCAAATCAAGCAAAGAGCAAAATATTAAGTGACAAAACGTGATTGGGCTCACGCTGGGACCAATTAGATCATGCTTTTGTGTTCAAGTTTCTCGTAAGCGCGTTCTCAAACGGAATTGCGCTTTCAAGTAATTTGCAATGCCCTTGAAGCATAACTAGAATTGTTGGGTTTGAAATGGGATTATTGCTTGAAAGATGTGCTTTGAAAGAGATTGCCCACAAAGAGTGGGAGACATTGGTTCTCCGTTTGAAACACACCAACACGGTATTGAAAAAATCATATCAAGTTTCCATGGAAATTCCCAAACACGATGAAATGTGATTCAGACTCAGGAAACCAAGAGCAGAGTTGGGTCAATTACTTGAAAACTGTAATTAATTACAATTAAAATTACTTCATCATAAAATGTAGTTAATTACAATTACATTATCCAAAAATGTAATTGACTTCAATGAACCGAGAAAAATATCAGCGGAGACCTTGAAAAGGCAAATGGGTGAAAGAGACGGAAGAATTGTAATTGACATGTCATTGTCATGTGATTGACATGTAATTGTCATGTAATATTAATGAACCGAGAAGAACATCAGCAAAGACCTTGCGCCACCAGACCCATCTTGCGTTGATTTCTAGCATGGTTGCCAAGGCATAATCTTTGATGCCACTTTCTGGCCTCATGTCAACTCTGTTTCTTCGATGGCTATAATGCAAGGGTTGGCAACCATTCTTGTGTCAAGGCCCACCAAATTTGGTTTGGATAAGTCGGGGCCCACCATACAGATGGTGGCAGGTTCATGGGCCTACAAATCAAAGACCTCAGGGCCCACAAGTACAGTACTATGGATGTCTCTTGGGCCCATTATTTCGGACTTTCCTCATTGCCGTGGGGCCACCAATGATCACCCTTGGGACCACATGTGGGCCGCGGCCCACCGGTTGCCCACCCCAGCTATAATGTTTTCGAAAAGAATCATTTCTCAAAAATGGGTGCCATTTGAGCTAAATGATGCCAATCAAAAGAAAATGATCGTCGAGGAAAAGGACTTAAGATTTTGCCAAAAAAAGGAGCATTGTACATCTCGCCCTGGCAACCAACGTTGATTTCCATCAACGTAAGATGGGTCTGGCGGCGCAAGGTCTTTGCTGATGTTTTTCTCGGTTCATTACAATTACATGTCAATTACATGTCAATCACATGACAATTACATGTCATGTGACATGTCACATTACAATTCTTCCGTCTCTTTCACCCTTTTGCCTTTTCAAAACGATGAAAAATAAACAGAAAATTCGTCAATTACATGGCCAAATTGTAATTAATTACAATTACTTGGCCCAAAAGTGTAATTGCAATTACAATGACTCCCCATCCCTGACCACGAGGAACAACTTTGATTTTCAGGTGAAGTCAGGTATAGATTAAAAGTTATATACCTAAAAACCTATGAAATAAACTAATTTTTGAAAATCTAGTCAGTACACTTTTGGAGCAAATTTAGATACTTTTTGAATCGAAATTGTTTGAAAATATTTTGCTCAGCTGCTGAGTTATTTGAGTTTAACCGGTTCATTTTTGGCCCAAAAAAGCGAAAAAAACGTTCCGGTCATATGAAAACTCAAATTCCCAAGCAAATGCTATACTGTAGATGTTTGATGTCACAACATGAAATAAATATTCTTCATTCTTCAATGTTTTGTCATAGCATGTCAAAATAATATATATTATTTCCGAAAACACACAACAAATACAATTTTTCGAATTGTGGCTTTTCAATCATGGAAAGGTAATATTGGCAAGTCCTCAATGCAAATTTTGTAAAATTCAATAAGGTTTAAAAAATCGATTTTCGGCCTTTTGACCATGGTCCTTCGAGAAATATCGAATTCTCACAAAATACGAAGACATATCTGTTTAACATTTTTTTTCAAATTTTCATTTGAAAACCTAACCGAATTTACTGAAATCAATGGAAACATGGTTTTTCAAAAATATGCATTTTTAGTGTGTATTAAGTTTTGATAAATGTTATTTTAGAATGTTACAATAAAACACAAAAGAATGAAGATTTGTTATTTTATTTTGTGACATCAAAAATCTCTATCATTGGTTTGGGAACTTGAGTGTTCATATACCCGGAACGTTTTTTCGCTTTTTTGGGCCAAAAATGAACTGGTTAAACTCAAATAACTCAACAGCTGAGCTTTTCTACGAACATTTTCAAACATGTTCGGCCAAAAGAGAGCTTGACCGAAACCAAAAGCAGCCAACAAAAGAAATTCCACCAATGCAAAATTAACTTTGAGATCTGATTTTATCATGGGTATGACGCTGGGTAATTCTTAATTTTGAAAAAATCAATCCGAAAATTGCGTTTCAGAGGTTTTTGGACGGAAAAGAAATATTCGACTTTGTTGTGCTTTTGTCTGCTTTTGATTTCAGTAGACAACCGAAATTTGGCCGAAATTTCGGCCGAACGTTCTCGGTCCTTGACTGATAACAGACGTACGATTAGGTATTGGGTGTTTTTAATTCAATTATTAAAATCATAAACAAACTTATCATCTACCTAAAATTGTGGTTCCATGTGATGTTTGAAGGTGATTTGGATTTATTTAGGAAAAAGGTCATCCTGGTGTTCTAAGAGAAGCTATGGAAAGGCCCTCCTCGCACAAAACCCGGCAACGTCCCTTTCAAGAAAGAGAGAACAAATCAACGAGTGGCGTAGAAACTGGACCAATTGGGAAACGAGATACTCGGAAATCTTCAATATCAGAGATGGGTTTTCAGAACAAAAAAAATGAAAGTGATACTGAAGCCGATAATGATGAGAGGATCCACAATGAAGAAAATAAAAATGATGAACACAAATCAAACAAGTATTTGCCTCGATTTCCTAAGCGTCCGGACTCGTTACTAAACCATGATGAGATTGAGCAACGGCGAGGCCAACTTGAGCAATATCTAAGGGCTGTGCTTGCCTGCGATCTTTATCGCAATCATCCTGAGACGGTAATTAAGAGGGGTTTTCTTGTTCTTTCTGTTGAACTTGCTAGGACATGGAAAACCCTTTTTCTTCTTTTTTAGCTTAGCTTTTTTGAAGTGAGTGAGTTTTCGTTCACGGAGGGAATGGCTAAACTAAAAGAAGGATTTGTCAAAAAAAGAAACGGTGATGACGGACCTAATACTTGGGCAAATCGGAGAATCCTTAGTCAAGCTAAGCATTGCTTGTCGTGTTATGGGTAAGATCCTCAACGTTGGTGATGTAAATAACGGGCCATCATTGCTGAACCTTTGGAATCCTCAGGACGAAATGGAACAAGTTGTGGCTCATACTCCAAGATACTTTTTTGTTAGGAATTAAGCCCAAAACTGGAGAGATTCGGGTAGTTTTGCTCTTTGATAAAGGTAACATTGCTTTGAAGCTGTTTGAAAAATTGATATTTTACCAAAAATTTTGGTTCCGAACCTGATTGGACTGCATTGCAAACAATTTCAAGTTTGCTTCTTCAGATTTTCAAGTCAGCTCGGGCTATCTGCAAGTGCGAAGCCGAAACACCATATTAACAACGAATTCAACCCGATGTTTATGCCTAAAAACTTGGACTGATAGAAAAACAAAGGAATGGTTGAATGGAATTCAAACTGTGATTACATCTGCCCCAGGTAGGTAGTTACAGATGAATGGATAATATTGATTTATTCATTTTCAAATTGGCGGAAAATGTCTTTCCCTGCAATATATTATTATTTCCGATGGTTAGGAACCCAGAGCACAATTTTAAGGCTGCCCTCTAAAAGGGAGCGTCTTTGCGTTAAGATATTGGCGCTCCGAAGAAAACATTTGATTTCTTTATTTTCTCAGATGTCCTCGGCATGCTTTGACCACATTTTTGTGTCCAATGTTTTGGAAAACCACGTAATGAATAATGAGGAAACGAGTCCTACAAATACATTCACCAGTTTTAGTCGTCCCTCAAGGGAAATAAGCAATACTTAATTTACCGTTGGGCGTTTCCCTTTTTAGGACAATACTTCGTGCAACCCAACCGACACACCTCTTTTGCCCCCGTGCGTTCTGACCAGAGAACACGGTGGTTTGTTGACGGACAAGCCCTCATGTCATCGGTTTGTGACGTTATCTTGGGAGCAAAGGAGGAGATCTTCATTACTGACTGGTGGCTTAGTCCAGAGATATATTTGAAAAGAGGACTACAATTCAACCCTAGCTTGAGATTAGACCACCTCCTAGCGAGAAAAGCGGTAAGTGGCCACTCAATATTGACCCAAACATCAAAAAAGGAAAGTTGATAACGTAGTATATAAACAACTTTTGAAAGGATGCTCGCTTAATACCACTCGGGTCAAATTACTTAAATTTGATTTTGCACCCCAAAGCTATTTTAGCCACAGCCTGGAAACCCCAGTACTGTAATTTTGAGCATAATATGTTTTTCATCCCCAATCCCGACTAGCCAGTAGCCTATAACCAAAAGCTCGTTAGAGAAGTAAATTCAGCGATTAACAATTGAAAAATTTTCCCCCGAGTGAGAAACGCTCGGGGGAAAATACTGATTGATAAAAAATGAAGAATGATAAATTGATAAGGAACAAAGCTTTGCAACTATTTTTGATTAGATTGTTCTGTGGAAGTTAGAAAGGTATACGCTCAAATATTTTACCTATTTAAGGAGATCTCAGAGTGGCAAAGTTTGATTCTACCTGACCTTTGAACAAAATATTTCTGGGTAACTTTTGACAAGTATAATTACAATTTAAAAAAAAAATGTGTTACGAAGGCCAGTTGCTCGTCAAGAGCCCCTGTGTTCCATCATCAAATCAAGTCTCATTATGGTATTTCCTTGGCGAAAAAATGGACAAGCATAAAAGTTTTGATATTACTGTATTTCCTTTACCGGATAACTTGCATTATACTTGAAATACATGTCCCTAAAATATTGCATTAAAGACCTATATACCCTGAAATATATAATCTTGCACGATCATTGCCTTTGAAAACCGTTAGTATGGCAAATTTTCGTTTCGCTTGAAACGAAAATGGGCTCGGGTCTTGGACACAACTTTGTTCATTAGCTGTACTTTCAATTTCCCTGTTCTTAATTAAGCCCCAAAATTCCATCATGAAACTTTTCCACAATCACAACACACCAGCGTTCGACCAATCAATTAGCAAGCAACGAGGAGTTCTGTTTGCATTCTCCATCAAAACTTTATTAATTTGGATTTATCCCACATCTTTCTTACAGGAAGAAGGGGTCAAAATATTCGTGCTTCTCTACAAAGAATTTGAGTTCGCTCTAGGCTTGAACAGCCTTTATTCCAAAAGATGTCTGCTCAAGAAAGGTGGAAGGAATGTTAAAGTAGGAAAATAGTTTTTGTCCGCCTCATTCGTCTCGTCTACATGAATCTTAGATCTTAGGTCTTACGTCATCCTGATCATGGCGCCAAAGCGGAAATGACAGATTATCTGTGGGCACATCATGAAAAACTCGTTATTGTGGATCAGTTATATGCATTCATAGGTGGAATTGACTTATGCTACGGAAGGTAAAACAACAAGTTGCTTTTCTAATGAATTCTACAAAAACACTATTTCAAATCAATCATTGTTCAAGAGTTGTCAACGTCTGCCAACAATATCTTGATGGTAGACAATATATTCAGATCAAGTAATTTTTGAATGTATTCATTATATTTTTGACTTATTCGTTAACACGAGAGCCAGTTCCTTGTCAAGGTCAAATATTCGCAACCAACCCCAAAAAATGAAAGAAAGAAGAACAAATAAAATCATCACTCTAAAACTATTTAAGAATTGAAACTGAAAATGACTTGGTTCTCTTTTTGTAGAAATAAGATAATAAAATAAATTGTATTTATAATAATGATAAAGTAAAAACACTTATATATTTCTGAACATTGTTAACGTGTCAATCTGGGAGAAGTCTTGAGAATTGGCAAAATATCTGGATATCCACCCAAAATGATGACATCATTTTTCCCCAAATTTTCCTGCCCTTTATGTTAAGGAAAAAAAATCTTGTTTTCAAGTAACTTCCCGTCCCCATAATTCTGTGCAAAACTGATTAATAATTAGTCTTGGATTTTTTTTAGCAAAATATATCATGTTCAAGTAACCTAAGAATTGTTAAAATATTATCGAAGAATTTTCTCATCTTGATATTATGTTCATTTTAGATGGGATACAAATAACCATCCCCTGACAGATCTGGACTCGATTTCGAAGAATAACTTAAAGACAGAAGGGACATCTCCATTGAAGAATTTGAACATTATTCCTACGCTACCCACAACGAGTACTAGGGCGGATAAACGTGACCAAGGTAAATCATTGGGGAAAAAGCCGCTTTGTTTGACTAAGATGAGTCAAAATATGCAATTAGCATTATAGACCTTAAACATAAGCATATTTTAAGCCAATGCAACTCTGGCCCATGTCCTTAAATCGGTTCACCAAGTGTCAGTAGCGCCAATACGAGCTCGATCAAAAGAAGATTTGTCTGAAGAAGAACACAGCAAAGCTCAAACTCGGTAAGTTATCAGTTCACTTTACTAGCTGATTGATCAATCCGTTTTCTTTTTGGGGGATAAAAGATTTCCAGATCAGGAACATCATGATCAAGAGGGAAGCAAACTGAAAAGACTCAAGTCAGCGATGGCAAAAGCTAGAAAAAAGATTCGACAAAAAAAAAGTGGTGGTGAGCAAAGTGCCTCCACATCAGAAGGATTTTCTTCGTCGGACGAGGAAGAAAAACATGATAATAAAGGGTAAGACAAGTTGAAAAGTACTTAAAGAAAACTTAACTTAAAACACTTTTTGTGCCTAAGCATTTACCAAGAATCTTGCTCACCAAGTGGCTCGTTTGATGACCATTCAATGTAGGAAACCTTTTCAGGATTTAGAACTTTGTGCTCTTTTCCGAAAAATTCATCGGATTGCTAACATTTGGATATATTCTTTGCTTGGATTTTTCAAAAAAAAAAATCAGTTTAAAAGTATCATTTTGTGTAGTCAAGCGAGGTTTGTCATCCTCACATTGGTGGTGATTGGAGCGTCCCTTAGTGTTGGGGAAAATGGTACACCAAGATGAGATGAAAATTCCTGAGAGATTTTGGGCCAGCGTCTGGTGATTTTATTATTTAAAACTTATTTTCAAAGAAAAACACTACATATATGAGAAAAAAAGGAATCAACACTCATTCACAATCCTCAACACTCATTCACAATCCTCAACACTCATTCACAATTCTCAACACTCATTCACAATCCTCAACACTCATTCACAATCCTCAACACTCATTCACAATCCTCAACACTCATTCACAATCCTCAACACTCATTCACAATCAGAGACGGGCAAAAAGCGCAAATAAACATAGATAAATATGTCACCAAAAGTTGCACAAAAACCAGCGTAAAATCCCAAAATAAAGTCTAAAAAAAGGTCGAAATCCCGAATTAACTCCATGAAATCGCAAAAAAATAGTTCTAATACATGTATGTTTTAGATACTTTCTTCTCGTCTACATTTTTAATTATGAAGAGCAAAACTCTGCATATTGACATTGTTAACCAAAAATAAGTTAGCGTACGTTGGAAATTTAAAGACTTTTAAAACAACATTGGTGGGACAAAGAAAGTTTTGATTTTGAAATATTTTATGAAAAAGGTAAGCAAACTGGTTATGTAACATCCATCTCTTCGATTTGCAGGAACCCAATCCCAAGCTGGATGTATGAAAAAACTCGATAAAAATATAATTTCAATTATTTTTTAATTAAAGAACAATACAAGAATGAATTGAAATACAAGAAATGGTGCTGTTGACGGAAAACATTTTTATAGATATTCAGGTACAATTGTGCTCTTAAATTATGAGAAGGTAAATTTTCAAAAAGATATCTGCCATTCTTCATTTCTATTCTGCATTGCCTGAACTATTGTCATAATGCTTGCCATTCAAATGTGTAAAAAAGCTTCCATGAGTTGGCACTTTTTTCAAAAATTTATAGCATATAATCGGCAAATTGAAAATTTTAGGACAAATTCGAGAATAAAACGGGCTAATATAGGTGGAAAATGCAAAAAGACAGAAAAAAGTTTTGTTATTAAAAATATTTTTGTACTTTTTGCCCGTCCTAATTCATGATCCTCAACACTCATACATTTTAATCCTCATCACTAATTCATTCATAATCCTCAACACTCATTCATTCATAATCCTCAACACTCATTCATTCATAATCCTCAACACTCATTCATTCATAATCCTCAACACTCTTTCATTCATAATCCTCAACACTCATTCATTCATTCATAACCTCAACACTCATTCATTCATTCATAATCCTCAACACGCATTCATTCATAATCCTCAACACTCATTCATTCATAATCCTCAACACTCATTCATTCATTATTCTCAAAACTCGTTCATTCATAATCCTCAACCCGCATTCATTTATAATCCTAACACTGAGTAATTCATTCATAATACTCAACCCGCATTCATTTATAATCCTAACACAGAGTCATTCATTCATAATCCTCAACACGCATTCATTTATAATCCTAACACAGAGTCATTCATTCATAATCCTCAACACTCATTCATTCATAATCCTCAACACTCAATTATTCATAATCCTCAACACTCATTCATTCATAATCCTCAACCCGCATTCATTTATAATCCTAACACAGAGTCATTCATTCATAATCCTCAACACGCATTCATTTATAATCCTAACACAGAGTCATTCATTCATAATCCTCAACACTCATTCATTCATAATCCTCAACACTCATTCATTCATAATCCTCAACACTCATTCATTCATTATTCTCAAAACTCGTTCATTCATACTCTTATTCTTTATGAGTTGCACATTTTTCCATAAACATACACGGTTTACGGCTGTTCTTATTTCTATCAAATTATATTTCCTGCATATTTGGGCACAGAAATGACCTTAACGCTCATCTCCACAAGTGGCAAGAAACGCACATGCTATATTTGCTTGTAGTCATAAGGTGTGCTTCAATCTTCGAATTTTCCTTTTCTCCCAACCTTGGCCATTTCTAGCTTCTTTTTGATAGTGTTGGTGTTGACCAAACTTAAGGACTAAGACAATGTCTACTTTCACGAATGCTTATTCCTTAGAATTGGTAATGCCATTAGCATATCAGATGAAGATATTGCTCAATGCCCATTGATTGAAGACGTTGCTGATGCTGATTTAAAGGAATACCCTACGATGACTCTGTGGAGAGGAAAAGACTACGTTAATTTTATTGTAAAAGATATTGCAAAGCCTGATGAGCCTGAGGGAGATAACGTTGACCGTCAAACTACCCCAAGAATGCCATGGCATGATGTCTCTGTGCTTGTCGAGGGAGCAGCTGCCAGAGATTCAGCCCGACATTTTATTCAAAGGTACGGAGTGTTTTTAGATCATGGTTGGTTGGGGGATTATCCCATCCAAAAAGTATCCCGTTTATTCCCTTTGGGATAAACATGATTTTGCTCCAAGAAATAAATGGGATAAACGGGATTTTCCTCCAAGGAATAAAGGGGATAAATGGGATAAACGAGATGTCCCTCCAAGGAATAAAGGGGATAAATGGGATAAACGGGATGTCCCTCCAAGGAATAAAGGGGATAAATGGGATAAACGGGATGTCCCTCCAAGGAATAAAGGGGATAAATGGAATTTTCCTCCGAGGAATAAAGGGGATAAATGGGATTTTCCTCCGAGGAATAAAGAGGATAAATGGGATTTTCCTCCGAGGAATAAAGGGGATAAGTGGGATTTTCCTCCGAGGAATAAAGGGGATAAATGGGATTTTCCTCCGAGGAATAAAGGGGATAAATGGGATTTTCCTCCGAGGAATAAAGGGAATAAATGTGACAAACTTTTCTTTAACAATTTCCCCTACTTTTTCAAGCCTTTTCATTATTTCTATAAATAAGTTTGTTTCTTTCTGTCTCCGTCTTATTTCCACTGTGCATGAACTTTTCTGACCCAAATAGTGTTAGCTTTAGTTAAGACTGCTTCAATTGGATGAAGGTTCATCAAGTGCCGTCATTGACAATTGACAAATGAAAGAGCGGAAATTTATGCGTTGTTTACCTTGTGTGATGTCGTTGTCTTCCCTTAAGGGTGTGACTGTTTTTCCTTTGATGACTAAATTTACTCAATGGATTCCTGTTGAATTAATCCGAACAGTCATATTCTAATACATGTAACATGCATTTTTGGGAAACTAAAAGTGATCAATGGTGGATGGGTGCTTTTTTATGGGAAATGAAATTTTGTTGCTATTTAGCTTTATTGAGGTTAGCACTAGCGTTTGAGGGTTTCATACCAGTTTTAGGATACTGTTGGGATTTCCCAAGCTATCAAACACTTCAATTTTTCAAGCTAGGCTTGTTTCAATTTCAGCTGCCTCAAACCAAACTAAGCATTAAATGTTTTAAGGCACAAAGCTCATAGGACCTACATTTTTTTGCCTGATCTATGAATAAGTAACAAAAAACTCCTATCATGTTACAGAATTTGCCAATATCTTGCTTAGATTTGTCACTTTATTGTTGGTGAAACATAATGCTCATTTTCCGAATTTAGTGTCCAGTTTTGTTATATTTTGATAAATTTTCGTGCCTATTTGCCATATTATTTGCTATTTCTTGTTTTATATGCCATTTAATGCCATTTTATTTGCCATTTCTTGTTTTATTTGCCATTTCTTGTTTTATTTGCCATTTTGTTTGTCATTTTTTGTTTTAGATGCAATTTTATTGGCCATTTCTTGTTTTATTTGCCATTTTGGACGCGTTTTTTTGCCATTTTTTGGCCTAAAAGGCATGTTTTATTGCCAGAAATCTGCACCCCAAGACATCGAATGAATGTGGGTGAAATTGCTTTCAAGCACAGCTTAAAATTGTTGCTTGGCCCAAACTCCTCTTGAAGCTGCAGATTGTCCCCATAATGTTAGGAGTTTTTCAGGGCTCTGGAATTACACATTAAAGCCAAATTTGAATGCAAAAGTACCAAATTAAGGCAAATTTCCAAAGCTCAAAAAAAGATTTGTATAGAAAATAATTCAAAACATACTTCTCAGTGTCTTGCGGTTCAACTGGTGCCAGCAGATATATTTATCATTGTTCATACGTAAGACTACAAAAGCCCTTAAAGTTCTCTTTTCCCAAGAACTGCGGGAGATTCATGCACTATTTTAGCCAAATTAGATTAGGGTTATTAGATTAGGATAATTACCAGATTAGGGTACTAGTTTTCATCAGCTATTTTAGGTTTTTTAGTGATGTCTGAAATAATTAGAACACGTCAAAATTGGCTTTGTTTTGTTTATCCCCCGATTTATCCCGTTTATTCCCCTTTCAAAATTTGAATAGAAAAAGAACCCAGAAAAAGGTGATGAATCGAAAAGGTCCTCGACCAACCCTGATATACCGGTAGATTTTTTTTAGATAGTCGAAAACTTCTAGTTCAATATGAAATTGCGAACATTCGGTATAATGTACAAGAAAAGAACGTACGATTGAGATATGTTAGCCGACTGGGTTAAGGTGGTCGAAATGGTGGGCGAAAGCTGGACGCGTCTCACTTCATACACAAATGACGGCATCAACATCTATTTCTAATTTCAATATTCCGCTTTTTCTCGCATCCCTTAAATATTTAAACAAATCTCAGTGTTCTGTGTACTTTTTTGTGCACTTTTTTGTGAAACGAAAAAAAAACAGGTCCCGGAGCAAAGATATGCATACCATGGGGAGGTCCTACGTCTTCCAGCAGGATGGTGCCCCCGCCCACACCTCCAATTTGGCACAGTCGTGGCTCTCGCAAAATTTGCCGGATGAGGAGAGCTTTTGGGCCAAACAGCTTTGGCCCCCGAACTCGCCGGACTTGAACCCGATGGACTTCTTTGTGAGGGGCGTTTTAGAGAGACAGTCCAACAAGTCTGCTCATGCCAAGACAGACTCGCTGAAGGCCGCCATCATCGCTGCAGCCGCATCCATGAAGAGGCAGATGGTGGTGAGGGGGTGCGGCCGCTTCAGGACCAAGTTGGAGGCGGTAATCGAAAAAAAAATGGTGGACATATTGAGTGATTTCCAAAGAAGAGACCTTTTGGAAGTCACGTGTAAATTTTTTTGTAAGCAAACAATATTTTATTACAAAAGATTTTTCGAAATTAAAAAGTTCGAGTGACGTGTGAGTGCAATTCGACTTTGCTTCCTGGACCCTCACTTTTTCGTTGCACAAAAAGTAGATGCATTGACATTTGATAACATGACTTGGGGAATGCGATAAAAGTGGGACAAATGAATTAGAAATAGATATTGATGTCGTTATATGTGTTGAAAGTTTTGTGTCAACCCTTCTGCCTGACTCTGTAGGGCATATTAAAAACAAATTATTATTTGGAGAATCAATCTCACAAAAAAAAACTTTTGAGTTTTTTTAAAATGGGTAAGCATAAACTGAAATCGATGTATGGGAGGCAAGTATTCAAAAGATACACACTCAGATTTTATTTGAATTTCCCCTCACACTAAACCAAGTAGGGGTGCTCAACTAAGTCTCATTTTACATAACCAAATTTACCCCTTCCGAATAAAATCGATAAACCCAGATTTAATAAGTCGTAAAAATCAAGGAGATGACACCCGATAGAACAACTTTATTGACATACATTTCTTTGCTTCCAAAAAGACAAACCTTCCATTGGTAAGCAAAAACTTGATGTGACATTTATGTCACTGTTCTGTTTCATGAACTGGTGAGATCGCATTTCTCTCATCCACGTTTTAGCTTTGGTAATATAGAAAATTTAAGTGCTCTTGTAGTACATCTCATCTTACAAACCTGTGTAGGTATTAATTTCTTAGATTGGTAAATTTGGATTGCAATTGATTGATATTTTTGTGCTTACTTGTTCAGTGATTCCAGAGAGTTCTACCTAAATCTTAAATGTTCCCCATAAAAAAATAACTTTTTTGTTTCCTTTTTGTTACATTTGATATTATGTGTCTTATTTTTTTGCAAGTAAACTGAACGTGAGCATCAGCCAAATTCCAGCTGATTTATCTTAACGTGAAATATGGATTCCTTCAGGGACCAAGACTCTTTGGATGAATGCTGAAATGGGCAAGACAATAAAAAATCATGGCGTAGTTCAATGGAAATTTGAATGAAAAAAATAATGTCCCATCATGACCTTGGGAATAATGTGAAAAATTAAGTTTCATTATCACTTAAGGATTGGGGACTTTCCCAAAATCCTTAATTCTTAGAGAGCAAATTCTTAAGAAATGAAATTTGACAAGAAAAAACTCATCTTCTCGCTTCTTTTAAATACAACAGCCAGTGCAAACAATGCAAGCCAAGAAATGATCAACCCTGCAAGAAGATTGGAGGAGCTGTGATATGAATTGCCTTAATTGAAACCATCCCCTCAATTTTTCTCAATTGAGCCGATCTATTAGACCCAAATTGTGTTTCATTGTCAAATGAAAACTCTTGGATGATCTTGAATATTTTTTTAAATTTTTACTCTCTTTTATGAAAGCATTTCGTCGAGGCCAAAAAAGTGCATGCAACTAAAATGGCGTTTAATTTGATAAAAAGCATGAAATATGTTATTTCGAAAAAGCTAAATGGTACTTCACATTGTCCATTTTCAGTTTTTCTCCAATATAAACCCGTTTTTGATCATGAACATAATGTAGTTTAATATTTCTCCTACAACTTCCACTTTTATAACCTTCCATTGGTAACCTTCCATTCTCGCATTTTTCACTCTGGATGAGTTAATTCTACACGGTGTGTTAAATGGTTATTAAGGTTTGGATCTAAAAATGCAAAGACATCAGGGTTCAAACTTTACAGGGAACCCCATTCCTTGTAGCGTCAATAAAAAATACAGCACTACGCCATGCCTCACCCACGAAGTCACATTTCTAATAACATTCTAATGATAAAAATAAAACTACTTTATCGATATTTAAAGGCCACTTAGTTACTTGTTAAGTTCAAATGGAATAAAAAACGTTAATCAGTAACCGAATTTAGTAAACTGCAACGTTAGGCCAATAAAAGAGCAACTTTATGCCATTTTATAATGTATTTTTGTCAATTTAGTTTGTATTTAGTTTTTTTTTTATTTTTTTTTAAATTTTTTTTGCGGATTTTTTACTACCGCTACAAGGAATGCAATTCCCTGTAAATTGAAGGATTTCTCCGGACAGATTCAATCCGACCCCCAACAGGATTCGAACCTACGCCGTCTGGGGAAGCACTTACACTCGGCTCTTATAAGAACGCATTAGTACGCGCGGCCACTCTGGCTTCCTATAGGTAGTTTATTTATGAAAAATGCATTTTTCCCATTTTCTTCTACCAATTTTTAAAAAAACTGTTGCATTTTTTAGGCAATATTTTTCGGAGCACGATAAAAAGGTCACGAGGTAAAACGGCCACGGTTAAAAGGTCACGGTAAAAAGTAGTGATGGACCGAAAGCGCTTTCGGCCGAAATTACGGCCAAAATTTCGGTTTCGGTTTTGGTTATGCCTACCGAAACCGAAAGCAGACAGGCACTATAAAGGATGGAGTTTGACAACAAAATCGAAAAAATTTTCGTCGAAAAACCTCTGAAATTTAAGTTTCTCGATTTTTCAAAATTAGCGCCTACCCAACATCGATCACATGAGCAATTTGATTTTTAAGGTGTATTTTGGATTTATACTATTTTGAAGTCAGCTGCTTTCGGTTTCGGTTTCGGTTAAGCCCTCTTTCGGCCGAAACTTTCAGTTTCGGTTATGAGCCCTTTCGGTCCGTCACTAGTAAAAAGTTCATAGCTAAAAGGTCACAGACCCGGGCAGCTTCAAAGTTAGCCAAGAGGTTACCCAAGGGCCCTGATGTGTTCCATGGTTGAATATTGTCCCATGGGACCCAATATAAACTGACTGGAACACGATTATCCCAATCCTCATAAGGTCTCAAATGCATAGTCAACACGATTTAACTCCCAACAGATTTTAAAACTACGGTCCGAACCCACCTCGGATCCGTTGGACTGCAGAAGGAGTTCTTGCACCTTTAGAGTCAAAAATACACCCTTGTTTGTAGATATGCCAATGGGCTTCTAAGATGTTATGAGTGGAACATACGAATACTCAGGGAAAATGTATCTTTTTGCCGTGACCGTTTTACCTTGTGACCTTTTTACCGTGACTGTTTACCCTGTGACCTTTTTACCGTGACTGTTTTATCCTGTGACCTTTTTACTGTGGCTGTTTTACCCTGTGACCTTTTTACCGTGATTGTTTTACCCTGTGACCTTTTTCCTCGTGACCTTTCTCCTGTGACCTATTTACATGTGACCGTTTTGTTTGTGACCTTTTTACCTACAATCTATTTTTCTGTCATGGAGCAGGGGGTGCCTTTTGTTTATTTTGCTATCATTTCAGGAATACCGATCAATCACTTTGAAATGTTTTCTGTATATTTTCAGGTGGAATTCGTGTAAACAGGAAAAGGCAAAATTCAACTCCAACTATCCCTATCTGATTCCAAGAACCTATGAAAATATCTACAACATTCCAGATTTACTTGGCAAAGATGCGGCGCATTCAATTGCAAATTGCCAGGTATAGACTTTTTTAGAGATGGTAGATTTCATTTGAATTTTCATTTGAAAATCATCTTTGTACCTGATGAAGTTACATAACCATTGGCAGATTTCAAGTCTAGCACTAAGGCAGGTGTTACAAATTGCTTGTGTACAAATGGAAAATCATTCCGCAATATCTTTTTATATGCATCTTTTGTACGTATCTATCTAAAAAGAAGTTACTCTTTAGGTTGTCCGAAGTGTCAGTAACTGGAGTGCTGGTGTGGATGAATTGGAATGCAGTATTTATGAATCAATGGTTGAGGCGATTCGTGATGCTCAGTTCTACATTTACATAGAAAATCAATTTTTCATTTCGTCAGTTGGAGACAGTTCGGAAGTAAAGAACAAAATTGGCTGTGAGATCGTTCAGCGAATTATCCGTGCTCATCGGCAAGTATTAGCTTAAAATCAAAATCAGACCAACTTATTTGTTTCATGAACCAAATTCAATAGGAACAATGATGTCTTCCGGGTTTTCTTCATGTTGCCTTTGTTACCTGCATTTGAGGGAAAGATCGGTTCTGCCACAGGACATGCCCTTCGAGCCATTCTACATTTTGAGTATGCGTCGTTAAATCGTGGAGATAACTCAATTTGCCGAGAGCTGGAAAAAAAAGGCATTGACCCTTATGAATACATCAGCTTTTGCTCACTCAGGACCCACGGAGAACTTCTTGGCACGCCTTGTACAGAGCTTATATACATCCATTCCAAGCTAATGATTGTGGATGACAGATTAGTCATTTGTGGATCAGCTAACATTAACGACCGAAGTCTGTTAGGCAATCGTGACTCAGAGGTTGGCGAAAATTTCATTTTAGCTGAGATTGCTTTACTTTGCGCCATCATAATCTTTTGTTCTTTTTTCCAGTGTTGTAGTCGTAGTATTATTTTTTGAAGTAAAGTGCTGGCTGGCACTTGACAAGAAATGATAGCTAGGAATTCCTGAAGGTATGCTTAGAACCATTGAGATCTACTAGATACTAGAGGGAGTGTAATCGTAAAAACGTGTCGCCCCTCGCCATCTAATGAGGGGACAAAAGTGAGGGAACATTTCAAATGTCTGACCAGGCAAATGACAACCATGCAATTGATGAATCAAAGGTGGTATTAAGTAATGTTTTTGGATCATTTTGAGCTATTGCTAGTGCTCACTTTCTTGAAAGAACCAAGAAGTGACAAGGTGACCATGCCTTGGAATTAAATACTATAACTAGGAACGTAATGTTATGTCATAAGGAGCGTTATGTAGGGTTAATCCAATACAAATATGGACAAAAACTAACTTATGGCTTCAAGAAGGAGTTTAAAAAAGTTGGTCTTGATTCGCATGTTTGGTCACACCAACTGTCTTATCAGCAGTTGTGAGGGCGACATTTTCCTCATAAATTCATGCTATGTAGTAGTGATGCGACCAAATAAAAAGTGTCGCCGTTTTTTACTCACAGTTTATGTCTCTCCTTATTTTATGGAAGTCAGCTTGTGTTGCAGTTTTTGACCAAAAAACTAAACAAGGGTAAATGTGGCAACACTTGGCCGAAAAACATTATTTGGTCGTATCAGTTCTATCTAGTGATTGATGAATGATCTATGGTTAGAACGCATTTAGTACGTGGCAAAAAGTCTGAATGTTTTACATTGCAAAATAAATTTACATAACTTTTCCGAACGGAAGAAAATGCTTTTCACTGATGAGAGGGCTGAGAATGTTATCTTTAAGAAAAGCCATTTAAACGTGAATCGTTTCAACATAAAACCTCAAAAGTGTATCCCTACTCTCTTTTCCTGAAGGTTGCCTTGGTTGTAGAGGACTCTGAATTTGAAGATGGCCTATTCAATGGAAAAAAGGAACCGAGTGGAAAATTTGCCGGATCATTGAGAAAGTTTTTGTTTCGAGAGCATTTGGGTCTGCTTGGCTTATCTACGATTGAAGGCAATGAGATGGTTCAAGACCCAATAATTGACGCATTCTTTCATGGGCTGTGGAACAAAAGAGCACAGACCAACACCCAAATATTTGATGATGTCTTTTTAGTAGTACCAACAAACGATTGTGCCACTCTAAAGCAAACAAATGAGTATGAAGAACGCACTCCTCTCGCAGAATTCGACAAAATTGCAGCAACCAGGCTTCTTCGAAATATCAAAGTAAAAATGAATATGACATCACCTGGTGGCATCAAAGTAGCTCTATAATTGTAAATATTTTTTTCTTTTAGGGGAATATTGTACAACTTCCAATGAAATTCCTGGAAAGGGAAAACCTTTCACCCCCTTTATTTGCCAAAGAGGGCATTGTTCCAACCATAATGTGGACCTGACCCAACGTTTTAACATTTTATTTCTTGTCCTTATTTTTAAGTAAAGTTTTCAGGGATGAGAGTTTAGTGTAGTTTCCCACCACGAGATTTCCCATATTCGATTCTCATCCCTGATCTTTCTCAAGGAAACTTAGACGTTAAACCACACCCACAGACGGGGAATTTATGCTGATTCCGGACTTGAAATTGCGTGGTGAAAAAACTGGACGATGTGATGGTTAGCTTCGCTGGCTGCCGTGGCTCAACCCTTCAATCCTATCGTCCACAATCCCCAAAGAAACAAGTGGCCTTAGCTATGCAATATCTAAAATTGTTGAATGTGATCAAAGGTACCCAAAGAATTACCAAATAATGCCGATTGAACTTTTATTAACCTCAAGAAATAAAGTGACTTCTTGAAAGATCAAAGCTTTTTTGAGAGAATCATTCATGTTGCAGAAGAATTTTGACGCTATATTGCGTTCAAACTTTCCGACCAGAAAATAAGGAACTTCTGTAACTTTGAAATGTCTGCCCATAAAACAAAGATGGAAGTAATGGTGGTGTACAAGATTTGGTGCCGTGCTTGGGGGGTAGATGGTCAAGCTGCTTAATATTCTTCGCCTTCCTCATCCTCTCCATCCAAGGAATCCATTCCAACTTCTTCGTAATCCTTTTCCAACGCTGCCAAGTCTTCTCTTGCTTCGGAAAACTCTCCTTCTTCCATTCCTTCTCCAACGTACCAATGAACAAAAGCCCGTTTGGCATACATCAGATCGAATTTGTGATCCAATCTGGCCCAAGCCTCAGCTATGGCAGTCGTGTTACTTAACATGCAAACAGCACGCTGAACTTTGGCTAAATCTCCTCCCGGAACCACAGTGGGGGGTTGATAGTTGATACCCACTTTAAATCCGGTTGGGCACCAATCCACAAACTGAATGGAGCGTTTGGTCTTGATTGTTGCAATTGCAGCGTTCACATCTTTGGGCACAACATCTCCACGGTAGAGCATACAACATGCCATGTATTTTCCGTGCCTGGGATCGCATTTAACCATTTGGTTGGCAGGTTCAAAGCAAGCATTGGTCACTTCAGCCACGGAGAGTTGCTCATGATAGGCTTTCTCGGCTGAAATGACTGGAGCATAGGTGACTAATGGGAAATGGATCCGAGGGTACGGCACCAAATTCGTTTGAAACTCCGTCAAATCGACATTCAAAGCTCCATCGAAACGCAATGAAGCCGTAATGGACGAAACAATTTGACCAATCAGGCGGTTCAAGTTTGTGTAGGTGGGCCTTTCAATGTCTAGATTTCGCCTGCAAATGTCATAGATTGCTTCATTGTCAACCATGAAAGCGCAATCTGAGTGCTCCAGAGTTGTATGCGTGGTTAGGATGGAATTATAGGGTTCAACCACCGCTGTGGCCACTTGCGGCGCCGGATAGATGGAAAATTCAAGCTTGGATTTCTTTCCATAATCGACAGACAGTCTTTCCATCAACAGTGAGGTGAATCCCGATCCAGTGCCACCCCCGAAACTGTGGAACACCAGAAATCCTTGAAGGCCAGTACAATTATCAGCTAACTTCCGGATGCGATCCAAAACCAAATCCACAATTTCTTTTCCAATGGTATAATGCCCTCGGGCATAGTTATTGGCTGCATCCTCCTTTCCCGTGACCAATTGTTCGGGGTGAAATAATTGGCGATACGTTCCAGTTCGAACCTCGTCTGTGTTTAAAATGTAATTCAAGTTGAATATTTAAAAAAAAACGAAGGTTGGATTACTCATTCATTACTCATTTGACTCACCAATAACTGTGGGTTCGAGATCGACGAAGACAGCCCTTGGGACATGCTTCCCTGCGCCAGTCTCTGAGAAGAACGTATTGAACGAATCATCACCCCCACCCACTGTTTTGTCGGAAGGCATTTGACCATCTGGTTGAATTCCGTGCTCCAAGCAATACAGCTCCCAACAGGCATTGCCCATTTGAGAGCCAGCTTGGCCCACATGAACAGAAATGCACTCTCTCTGAAAAGTAAAACAACATCAACTTATTTGGACGTATGTAATGGAGAAACATCAAAGGAACTGAAAAGTGGGAAATTTTTCTCAAATACACTATAAAGAATTACTTCTTTAATTATCCCTAGTGTAGATTATTTTTTCAGGAATTTAAATATCATTAAGTACTGTTGCGGCCGTACGTTCCCACATTTTCATTATAGAGGGATGGGGAGCAGTTGAAGGTGCAATTACAATTACGTAATTTCAATTACAATTTCAGTGAAATCTCGATTTAACGATATTGTCCGTCACCCTAAAACATATCGTTAAATCGAGATGCATCGTTAAATCGGAGATCTTTAAATCGAGATTTCACTGTACATGTCATTATAATCAATTACATTTTGGGCCAAGTAATTTTAATTGTTACTAATTAAATTTTTGGCCATGAAACGACGATTTTTTAATGACAAAACACCAATTACTTTTCAAAATCTTACTACTGCAAATTGACCGAAAAACCAATTTATCAGTTTTCACTTGCAAAACTTTTGTCATCAGTTTGATGTCAATGTATGCCACTAACAGATAGCTTATGTTACATTACACACCCAAGCTTTTATATCTAATTAATTTTAAAACACAAAAGCTTTTGACCATGGTTTTTGTGTTAGGAGTTGTGTTTGACTTTTCACAAGGGCAGACAAATGAGGTGCAAAAAAAAAATTTTAATCGGTATGCTTGATAAACACGCACAAAGTTCGTGTTCCCTGAAAGAGAAAAATATGCTTTGTGATTGATAACATAACACTCATAATCTTCATTACCGTCATTCATCATTCATCAACCGTTCATAAGCTCTTGGTTTTGGTAAATAACTATTTCATATTGACCTTTCAGGCATTATAAGTTGGTCACTTCTTAAAAATGACAGATCTGTTTATCTTTCATCATTTAGGAAAGGCTGAAGGGTGAAAAAGGCGGAAAAAATGTGATTGACATGTAATTGAAGTCAATTACATTTTCGGACGGTGTAATTGTGATTAATTGCATTTTTCTATGCAGTAATTGTAATTGACCCAATCCAGACATTTGGCATCCTCGAAGAAAAAATCACGGACGTACAAACTCGGAAAAAATATACATAAAGATATTCTGCACAACTTAAAAACCCTCATTAAAATTTGATTGCGATGGTGCCATTGTAAACCACAACTTGATTGCGAAGAAAAATGACCACGTTTGTAATTTTTCACCCTCGATGGCTAACGTGTGAGAATAACAGCGACAACCCCCGTTTTCCAGCTTCCCATGGTTGGGCAAATTTTATGAAAAGGTGAAAATGGGATAAGTGACTTGTGGTCTTCGAAAAAGTCTCCAAACTAAATACTTAAGAATTTTATTTTTTCAGTCAAAAAAAACCCCGTTCCATTATCTGGAAAAATAGGAAAGTTATGTTTTATGACATCATCTTTTAGTCAAGCAGTGATTAAAATCTAATACTTTGTCATGTTCAATTGATTGAATTTGGACTAAATTTGGTATTTACAAAAATGACTTCGGTAAACTCCCAATTATTCTTTTTGTCATGATTTGTCTTTATATGGTTATCATTCCTAATAGGTATGGCATTGCGTTGGCCTGTCGTTCTGGAGAATGGAAATTGAATTGACTTTAGAATTTCACTGAGGGTAAAGGAACAAAAATTTGTTTTAACCGCGTGTAAATGCAATTCTGGATATTCGAATCCAAGCCAAGAGCAATTTTTGCTACAGAAACTTTGACAATATGCAAATGAATACATTTTCGAAAAGGGCGAATCCAGTGAAAAAAGCCAATCCAGTCCGAGATAACGCAGACAACCTTTACTGCTATATTTTTTGTCTTTACATTTGATGCTTTAGTCAGATATATTCTAGTGAAACAGGTAACCATTAGAACAAGGTGCGCTTTGTTCTCCCCTTCTCCGAACTTCCCTCTGTAACAATTTCCTCTCCAGCCGATCTCCTCTTAAGTTCACGGTGCTTGAGCAGTGCGGTTTGCAGGCTTGAAATTTTCCCACCAACTCTGCGTCCAAGTGCCACATTGCATGGTCGTAAAGATATCGTTTTGATTGAGTGCGTGTTCAGTGTTTAAGGTCATTGAACCTTTTTTAAAAAACGTTACGTTGTTTTTTCATCGAATGAATACTCTAATTCCTTTAGTTATCTCTGTACTTGATGGCATCATTGGCAGTGGACAGGGTAATGTGCTTAAATATGAAAATGTATCTTAGCTGAAACCCCTGATTGAAAGCCAGAAGATTTGTCCTTAAATATCACAACTCTGTCATAAGCTCTCTGAAATAATTTGCTGAGTTTAGATGTAAAAAAACAATTGAGAACAACTCACCATTTTAAGTTATCTTTTTTTCACGGATCAATTGGTTGTTGTAGTCACTGAAGTCGCCAGTCGACAGTCGGAAGAAGAACTGAGATCTCGTGGCTGACGATGGTGCTTGTGAAATGATGACGATGTAAGACCGACAGACTGAGGGCGTGTATACTGTGCCTTACAATCAAGCAACAGTACTTTTACGGACCAAGAGGGTTCGGCAGAAGATTCTCTTCTTCCCTAAATTGGCTAGTCTCAGTACTTCTTGTATTCGATCATGAGAACCGTTGAAATTGGAATGTTATTGATATCAACAGTCCAATGTAGAATACGAAATATTTATAATACTATGATGAAATGTTTGTAAAAATTTATTATGAAACCAACTTCCCTTCAATAAGCCTTGACTTGCATTTAGGTACTTAAGGCAACCATGGCATGTTTTGCTTTTTCCAGGAGTTTTGCCAGTTTTTATTCCTTGTAGCAAATAATGACAAAGGGTGCAGGAAATGGACAATGAATTAGTTCCAAAGTGAATTTGGGGACAATTAATCATACTAAGCCAATGTTTGAAGTATTATAGGACTTTTACAGTTATGAGTTGTTAAACAAAACCAAACATATACGTAAGTCTAGACTGGTTTTAAAGAATGGTGAGAATATCTCCCATTGAAATTCGAACAAAAAGGTAATTTTAGAGCATTATTTGTATGAATGCCAGTAACTAACAGACTTCCTTAAGCATGGCGGATGGTTGCAACGTGAAAAATTTTGGTCACAGCATCCTAACACGAAAACTTGAGCCGTATGGACCCTAACTGTCTGCCGATCTAGGAGATGACATCAAACCGTCATAGATATTGACAAAAGGGAAGAGCATAGATTACCTGAACTAAACTTAAACTTAACCAAACCAATTTAGGCATAATTTTGTACCAACGTGTGAACTTTTGTTTAATAGGTTGTGTAAATAAAATGACATTAATCCGAGTTAGCAAGCTATCTAGTGATTAATAAATGATCCAAGGTGAAGGGTGCAAGAACATAGTACATGAACTGGCTGCCTTATTACTAGGGATGTCATTCTCTAGTCAATGCATTTTTTGCAATTTTCCCGTTTATTTTTAATTTTTCCAATTTTCAAGTTTTGTGCAATTTTTGGCAATTTTCGTGCATTTTCCCATGATTCCGCCCCAAAACCTGTTTCTTTAAGGCAAAAACTGGTTTTGAGTATAGCACAACAATTATTCAATGTGGCTAAAATAGTTCCAAAGATTTCAGTTGTATTGGGGAAGCCGACGATGAAATGAGAATGACTACGTCGTGCGTCGTCTAAATGCAAATGTTTTAGCCACCTTTACTTGAATCTCAAAAGCTATAACACAGTCTGGCACTATGGAACGCTTCGCACGGTAGGGCAGAGGCAATGGGGACATTGCACAAGAAAAGATATATGTCTTGTGAGGGGTGGAGACTTCAGGGCTCGACAAGTACCATTGTTTTGATAGCTCATGGGCCATTTTAGACAAATATTTCAAATTGAAATTTGCACCAGTTTTTTGAATTCCCCTCTCTTTCAGATCGTGTTTCGTACACAATGATGCCAAGATAGTGTATTTCATGCCAAAGGTGCTGAGTGTGGCATGATGTGGGGAAAGTCTTTGTTAGATTAATATGAGTTACATCTAGGTTAATGTGCATGGAACCAATCTCAGTAATTGACTTACAAGATTGCTTGTTAGAGACGCTTCAGACTCTGAGTTATTTGCTAAATACATGACAATTATTTTGGCCATGTTTGATTATGATTTTGACTCAAAATGCCATGGTGGCAAGCTTATTTGTAGCTAGACTATTTCGGAGTGTTGTCTTATATGTGTTGTGGCTTAACATCTCTCAATTAATCTCTCATTACAAATAAGAAATGGCTCTTCATCACGAGGAAGTACGGCCACTAGTTTGCCTTATTTGCAATGGGTCGGGCTAAGTGCCAGATCAAGCCGAATTCGATAATCCTACGTGCAGTCCAGGATTTTATCATCGAAGGTTATTGCCCTAAAGACAACCGCCTACCCAATGAGATATGTGCTTCTTGCAAAAGCAAACTTTTAAAAATAAGTGGTGGAGATTTCAGCGCAATTCTTCCGGAACTTCCATGCTATCGATCCATGCTTGGGTTTAGACTAAATCGAGCAGCTATGCAATCTAAATGAAATTGTCAGATATGCATTTGCTATCGCAGATTTGGACGCTTCCAATCTCGAAAGAAGTTGAGTAATCAAGTGGTCAGTTATGGTAATGATTGTAAATGGTAAAAACAAAACACTCAAAAAGTATCAATATTCTTGAAGAGAGAGGAAAACTTCCCAGCCCACCCGCCAGTCGCCAGCCTTCATTTTTGTGCGTAAATTGTTTTGAAGTGATGCCCTCCTCAGTGGATCATTCTTGCGGTCGAAAACGAAGCCATAAGTCTGCTGAAGAAGCTGCTGTTCTAGTCGTTCGACACTCAACTCTAAAAGAAGCAAAGCTTGCATCAGGAATCAGCCAAAACCAACTGAAAACTATTGTACAAGCTCTCCGACGTGACGTTGCTGTTCAGACATATCTAAAGAAAGAATTAGTCCAGGAGAACCGGAAGCTTGAAGACTTGTTTGTGTGCGAAGAAATGGCTTATGGGGCTAACAAAACCAAGGCACCGGTCATCTATTGCACAAATGTTCGAGAATTTCTGTACAGACTTCTGAAGGAGAGAGGATGCGAGATCAAAGATGTCAAATTACGCCTTTCAATTGATGAAGGCCGGTCTTTTCTAAAAGTTTCTGCCTCAATTTTCCCAAAAGACCTTCAGACGGAAGAAGATCATGAACCTTTTAAGTCTACTAGCGTTAAGCGCACATTCCTTCTTGCAATTTCTACAATGAAGGAAGACTATGAGTCAATTTCAATTCTTTTGTCAAAGCTACAGGGTGCTGGACCAAAACTTGCAGTTAAGTAAACTTTCCTATACAAATGCCCGTAACTCCCTCAAAATTTGACCAATTTCAAAACCTGGGAGATTGTTGAACAAACGAGAGTATTTTTTATCCAATGTGGCCACCCTTATTTACAATGATAGCTTCAATACGTCCTCTGACACTTTGACAGCTCTTTCTTACATAAGCCTCAGACAAAGTGTTCCACGAGGCCTTTATGGAGGCCTTCTAGGATGCCAAATTTGGATGAGAGGTCTTATTTGATTCCCTCTCCAAGACGCCAATACAGTGAAATCCAACGGGTTGATGTCTGGTGATGAGGAAGGCCACATATCAGCAGGCCAAAAATCGGCAAAGTTGTTGCGGCAGAAATTTTGGCATTTTCGGCTGGTATGGCAAGGGGCCCCATTTTGAGTCCATACAGGGTATGTCAGGTAAATCTGGACGACCTTTAGAAGGCTATAGCTCCTAAACGTGTCTGAGAATCGTCACCAAATTCTCAGGGGGTGTTGACTAGACTAATACACATTTTTTTAAATTGTATATGTCCTCCGCTAACATCAATCGTTCTTTCGATACGGCTCCTGAATGCCTTGACAGCCATTGCGACCTCCGCGCGGTTGAGGTTGGCCATGGTGGCCTTGATGGACCTCTTCAGAGACTCCAGGCTGTTGTGATTTGTTGCACAGGCTTCCTCCTTGATCCTCCCCAAAGGTAGAACACATGGTGTTATGTTGTGATTCAGATTGTAAATCTATAGACAACCCAAGGACCTGATATATACATGGGTATCAAGGTTCCTATCGAAGGTTCCATGAACGTAAAGAAAGGAACCACATCGTTGGAGGTAAAAAGAAGAAGTCCTGTATTTGTCTTGGTAAAAGATAATTCCTGTCTGAGTTACAACTCAGAGCCGGAATGAATAAATGGCATGAGCTACACAATCATACAACACCCCCCCACTAAGCATGAAACAACGAAATCATTGATAAAAAAATTGTTTCAAGCTTTCGTCCATCCAAATGATAAAAATTCTTCAATCTCTTTCGTACCCCAAACGGTTAGGTTTTCTCCGGGTTCGAATTGGACGTGGATGTGTAATGATCTGCGGAATCAAGGATTCAAATGGAGTTGAATGAGACTGATCTAAACCTCTAGTTTGGGCATCAGGAGGAACCGATAAAGGGTGGCGCTTACGAAGATATTTTCTGTTCCTACAAAATACAGCTCCAGAGGGTGTTTTGATGAGGTATCGTCTATTCTCAGCAATTTCGACAATTGTTCCATAAATGGACCATTTGTCTGATCGAGGATCAAAAATCGCGACTAAGTCACCCACTTGAAGCGAGGGCAGCTTCTTGGCATGTCGATCAAACGAAGTCTTGGAGTTGTTATCATAACGGTCAGCCTTATCCAAAATTGCCGAAGCAACAATATGACTTTGTTTAAATGATGAACGATGAGCAGGAATGTTGTCACGCAAGGGCATGCCCAAAAGCTTTTCTGCCGGACTTTTCCCGTCTCGTTGACAAGGTGTGTTCCGATATGAAAGGAGAGCACGGGTTAGTTTATCTTGATCCACCGTTTTGCTCTTCCAGCACGATTTCAGTAACTTCTTCATGGATTTCACCGCACTCTCCGCCTTTCCATTTGACTGTGGAAAATATGGCGAACTCACTTTGTGAATGACATGCCAATCATGCAAGAATTCTTCAAATGCAATTGACACCAACTGTGGACCATTGTCGGACCATAACACTGAAGGAGCACCTGTGCGCCAAAAAATTCCTCTAACGGTGTTAATGAGCTTCAAGGAAGTAGTATCATGGCCAAGATCCAATATATCTGGCCAATCCGTGGCACAATCAACCGCGATAAGGAAATCGCGACCATGTACTGTGGCTAAATCGAGTGCCAATTCTTCAAATGGTCGTTCAGGTCGTTCTTTTTGAATTAGTGGTTCACATTGCTGACGAGGTAGATTATCTTGGCAAAACTTGCATGTAGAGACCCAGGTTTCAATATCTGCATCAATGTTGGGCCAATACACGACTTGACGGGCACGAGCTTGTGCTCTCGCAATGCCCTGATGTGCATCATGCAAGCGAGATAGAATTGATTGTCTCAACGATTCTGGAATAAGCAGCCTAAATCCAAAAAGCACAAATTCTTGCTCATCCACAGACAACTCACGGCGAATTTTCCAAAACGGCTTCATGGCATTGGAGAGCAAGCCTTTTGCACTTGGAAATCCATCTTGAATTTGTCTTTTGATTTCTTGATAAGTTGTGCAACGATCAGAATGCGTCTTGAGATCTTGTAGTAACGGGTCAACGGGGTCGATCGAAGTTTCAGCTCGAATCATGGCCGGAGAACAAGCGTGCACTACATTGCCATCAAATTCAACCTCGTCGTCGGCCGTTTCGCGATCTTCAGGTGGGTTGCTTGGATGACGTGAAAGTGCATCAGCCGCTTCATTCATCTTGCCTGCCATCCATTTCACTGTAAAATTGTATCCCAACATTTTGGCTCGAAGCCTTTGAAGACGGGGGTTCTCAATTTCGTCCAAGCGGTGATTGTTGCAAATTGAAACTAATGGACTGTGATCCGTAATGATCCAAAAATGTTCCAAACCGTGAAGGAATATCCGGCATTTCTCAACGGCATACTGAATACCCAGCATTTCCAACTCGATGACTGCATATCTCATTTCCGCATCCTTGAGCATTCGTGATCCAACCTGAACCGTTCTCCAAGTACCATCAGAATCTTCTTGTTGAAGAAGGAAACCAAGCCCGATTCGAGAGGCATCTGTCACCAGTCTGGTGGGCTTTTCAACGTTGTAGAAGTTTAATCGCATTGTCTCAGCCAGTTTCTTTTTGGCTTGAACAAATGCTTCGTCTTGAAATTGATCCCAGTGCCATGCATTGCGAGATTGAAGTAAGCCCCGAAGTGGTTCGATTGCCTCACATACACTCTTGTTGAAAGCACCAACCTGATTAGCAAGGCCAAAGAATGATCTTACATCTGACACGCCAGATGGGGTTGGAAATTTCAGTAGAGATTTGGTAATTTCCGATGAAATGGCATATCCCTTAGACGACAGAGAAAAGCCTGCAAAGATCACTTCTTCTTTGGCCAATTGAACTTTTGGGAGGCTCAAAGATATTCTATTGGCACGGCAGCGATCCAAAAATGTCTTCAAGTTGTGTTTATGTTCTTGAGGGCTCTTGGAGAAAATCGCGATGTCGTCGACAATTTTCCTGACGAAGGTCAGTCCACTAAAGGCTTCAGACATGCGACGGTTGTAATGTTCCGAGATAGAATTTACCCCATACGGTGCTCGCAAAAACTTGAATCGACCAAACGGCGTTGTAAATGTCGTCAAATCTTGGCTTTCGGGATCCAATCCACATTGGTGATAGCCTTTAAGAGCATCAAATATCGAAAATATTTGTGAAGATTCTGGAATATCCACGACTGCTTCCAATGGTGTATTGCTCCAGAAAAGTTCGCGTTTTACCCATGCGTTCAGTTTGGTAAAATCTATGCACACTCTGACCTTGTCTGTTCCTCTCTTAGGGACAACTACAATCGGGTGACACCAATCCGTTGGTTTTGTTTGAGGCGCAATCAACTCATTAGATAAATATGTGTCTAATTCGGCCCTCAATTTAGGAAGCATGGGTAATGCCACTGTTCGAGGATGGACCACAGCAAACGGTATTGCTCCAGGTTTGACGTGTATTTTGTACAGCTCCCCTTTCATAGGTTTTACAATTCCATCAAAAACGTCGGGGTACTCGTCCAAAATTGGACCAAACGCTTCAATCGTTTTTTGAGACACTTGTTCTAATTGTAATCTTGACGAGACCTCACCATTCGATGATAAATCACTAGGAATCTTCGTTTCCCTGATCGAATTCTCTTCTGGGATCTCTTCAGGATTTACAGAGACCTTTGACTTCTTCAGAAGCGACTGCTCGTTGCCCTTGCGCACAACGCACAAGGCTCGTGGTAGGGGAAAATAAGGGGACAATAATCCAATCTCCTTTGTAGTAAACCAAGATAGAATGAAGTTTTTCACTTCTCTGAATATGAAAACCATGACTTTCACTTTGGTCCCACCTTGTATTTGAATGTGAACAGGTAGGCATCCAATGGCATGAATTGTTTCCCCATTAAAGACTTCAGCCTTCAAATCAGCGTCAACCAAGTTATGATCACTTTCTCCGAGAGCGTTCAACAGATCCAAACCTGCCCCAGAAAACTCGGCTCCCGTATCAGGGAGTGCGTGAACGTTTGCACGGCCATTAGAGGTGGTCACTGACATATAAACCATTTGGCAAGGTTTTGAATGTGGGGATTTGCTCGCAGGAGCTTTGCTTGTCTGCATGGAGGAAATCTTTGCCACGTTGGAACTCGCTGGCTTCAATCCTCGGCACACAGATCCAAAATGCCCACTTCTACCACATTTGTTGCATTCTTGTCCCTCAGCTGGGCATTCGCGGCCTTCAAAATGCTTTTGGAATCCACACTTCGTGCATGTGATATTCTCTGGGATTTTCTTTCTAAAAGGGTTTTTCTTAACCGGGTTTTTGGCGTGTGTTTTGTGCGTTTGATTGACCTGGCTCTGAGTTGTTTCTGTTTCTTGCAATAACGATTTGCATTTAGACGACTCTTCATGGCTTCGACCGATTGCGATAGCTTTCTTCAACGTGAGCTTTTCATCACGAAGCATCTCTTTGACCGCTTCTTGATTAGAAATGCCCTCAGCAACCTGATCACATAAAACGGTCTCGGCACAAACATCACAAAAGTCGCAATTTTTCATGATTTCCCTCAGTTCCATCACATAGATCTCGAGGTCCTCATTGGGTCTTTGTGTTCTTCGTCGCAATTTTCGTCTCTCTATGACTCGACAGATTGACCCTCTTATGAATCCTCGCAGTTTCTCGCGCACTAAAGCCTCGTCCTTGCGGTCACTAAACGAGAGGTCTAGTTTCTTGATGATGCCTTTAGTTGCGTTTGAAAAGCCAGATAACATGATATCCACTTTCATTTGAGCAGATGCCGATTCCAATCCCGTCACTCTAAGGAATCTCTCCCAATCCTCTTCCCATATTCCATAGTCAAATATGTTTGAAATCTCGATGTCAAAGAATGGGATGCCCTTTGGCAGGGAGTAAGAACTGGCTGCTCTTGGAATTGCCATTTCTTCTCTTTGGTGTTCCAGAGGTTGTTCGCCCAGGTCCTCTTCTTTGGGCTTCTTCGAATCCTCAATTCTGTTTGTTGTTGTCGAACTGCAGTTACGTAGAGGTCTCCCAGATAGGATAATATTTGACGTCTATCTGAAACGAATACAAGGACCAAGGGATGCAACACGGAACCAACAGACGTTTTGACAACTGAATCGAAGGATTCATAACTTCTTTGTGTTACTACTTTCCTGTGTTTTATTCCAATCCTCTTTGTCGAACTCTTGCTCACGGTCGTCCTATCTTCCACGTCACTGACTCGGAAGGAGTTATTTCTTGAGAACGTGGATTGAAACCTCTTATTTCTTATGTTCCGTTCTCCGATGCCAGCTGCGCCATGTTATGTTGTGATTCAGATTGTAAATCTATAGACAACCCAAGGACCTGATATATACATGGGTATCAAGGTTCCTATCGAAGGTTCCATGAACGTAAAGAAAGGAACCACATCGTTGGAGGTAAAAAGAAGAAGTCCTGTATTTGTCTTGGTAAAAGATAATTCCTGTCTGAGTTACAACTCAGAGCCGGAATGAATAAATGGCATGAGCTACACAATCATACAACACATGGGTTCATGTCCGGGTTGTTGGAGGGCTAAATCTGGGGAGACCAAAAGTGGGGCACAGCCTCAAGCAGCCAGGACTGAACAGACTTGGCTTTGTGGGACGTGCTGAAGAATGTGGTGGTGCCGTGGATCTCTAGGATGGCAAGGGGCAGACCATTCACGTTCCTACAAGACCCTGCCTGCCCCTGCCCACAAGGCCAAGTCTGTTCAGTCCTGGCTGCTTGAGGTTGTGCCCCACTTTTGGTCTCCCCAGATTTAGCCCTCCAACAACCCGGACATGAACCCATGTGACTTCTACCTTTGGGGAGGATCGAGGAGAAAGCCTGTGCAACAAATCACAACAGCCTGGAGTCCCTGGAAACCTCAACTGCGCGGAGGTCGCAATGGCTGTCAAGGCATTCAGGAGCCGTATCGAAAGAACGATTGATGCTAGCGGAGGACATATACAATTAAAAAAATGTGTATTAGTCTAGTCAACACCCTCTGAGAATTTGGTGACGATTCTCTGACACGTTTAGGAGCTATAGCCTTCAAAAGGTCGTCCAGATTTACCTGACATACCCTGTACATAGTTTCCACAAGGGTGATTAGACTTGAGCCACGGCAAAACCTCATATCTAAGGACCTTGTAGTACATGGTTGTGTCAACTTTTTCACCGGGCTTGAAAAAGTAGGGTGCCATCTTCTTACCGTCCCTTGCCACAACACCAAAGACCATGACTTTTTGGGGATGCTTGGTCCTGTACTTCCCCTTCACCTCATCTCTTGATTTGGCCAAGTATCGGTCGTTTCTTCGATTTCCGACAACATCCAAGGTGAAGATCTTCTCATCAGAATATATTTTGACCTTGTCGCCATTGGCCTTCAGGTATCGGAGCACTTTCAAGCACCTTTGAACCCTGGTTTCCTTTATTTTGTCAGTCAGCAAGTGCCTAATACTCCTGACATAGGATTTAAGGCCCAAATCCTCTTGAACTGCCAACTTGATGGTTGCCTGATCAACATTCAATTGCCAATCCAGAGTCCTCATTGAGGTTGTTGGATCATCATCAATTCTGGACCTCAAGTCGTCCAAGAACTCGGCTGATCGCTTTCTGTTGTGTCCACCACTTCCCTTGGACCTCTGGGTGTCTTTGCCATCACGGCAATTCCTCTGGACGTTGTAGGCAGTGCGGACACTGACATTGACTATGGCTGCGGCCTCCTCAACTCCAATTCCTGCGCAGAGCAAATCAGAGACCCGTTGCCTCTTGGCCTGTTGCTCCGACATACTTTGCCCAATCTAAGACTTTCATACAACAGGATACAAACTGCTCCTCTTTGTCATAGCTACGAGCTGATGTGATTACTTTTAGTCTAACCCTTATACTAAAGCCGCCAAATTCAAACAAAGTTTACTGCAAGTTTTGGTCCAGCGCCCTGTATCTTTGGATGAACAATTGGAATGCGTGGATTTCTTCTTCGCACAAGATTTAAAATGCTCGCTCTGGGCTTGGGGGCTCATCGGTCAACATTTCCCTGTTTGTATTGCCATTGGCGATTTGGATGTTGGGAAGAAAAGCGTCAAAAACGAACCTTTGGATCATTCCGTAAAGACTATGCTGACTTTGTGCGTGGCGGATCAAAAAAATCGGATTCTAAGAATCATCATAGCACAATGAGGGAGAGCTTAATAATGATGACAAAACCTGACTTTTTACGAATTATTGATGTCTGTGCTCCACTATTTCTTCATTGTCTCCTTGGCATAGTAAACAAGGCATACAGTGACCTAGTGAGGCTGATTCCTGAGGTTGCTCAGTGGCCGTCTGAATTGAATTTGAGGCGTGAGGAGTATCATGGAGCACTTTTTGAAGGAAATGAATGCAAAAGACTCCTCGAAAATCTGACTATCTTGGAAAGAATCTTGAACACATGCAAACGTTGGGAAGATGGTCGGCCTTTTCTTCAAATGTTGAAGATGTTTTCAAGAGTTACACATCTAATTCACAAGCCTAATGTAGACATAGAAAAAGTGAGAACTGCCATTGCAAGCTTCAATATGGCTTGGCAAGAAACTTAAATGACTTTAACAACAAAGGCCCATATAATATGTGACCATCTTGCAGACTTCATTCAGGCGCAAAATGGTGAAAACATGAGCTTTTTCTCTGAGCAAAGCCATAAGGCCGTCCATCCCGAATTTATGAAAACGTGGACAAAGTACATAGTAAAAGAGGTTTCTAATCCTCGATTCAAATTTCAGTTGCTTAAGGCAACTCTTGATTATAATGCAAATCATGCTACCTAACATGCTCCTTGGTTAGTTTATCTATATCTAAATAGTCCAGAATTACATTTGTTAATCGTTTTCCATTGTTATTTTGATTTGATTATTTATTATTTTCTCTTACTGTTATTGTTACTGTTCTTGTTTTCGTTTCTGATTTCATTATGTTTTGATAGTTTGAATAAAAAGATCATTCTTATATTACTTATTTTTCCTTTGGGATGTGTATTACAAAATAGCGAAATATTACAAGGAACAACGAGCATTAACTTCGTGTCAATTTTCATTACTGAATGACATTGCCCCTCATGTTAGTGTTACTACATTTTTTGGACTGTAAAAGCCAATTAACTCTAAAGCTGAGGTCAATTATGGAAATACTGGCCTTTAATTGGGAAGTGCAGAATAAAGCGCGAGTAATTTTGCAAGTTAATTAATGAGATTGGTTCCATGCACATTAACCTAGATGTAACTCATATTAATCAAACAAAGACTTTCCCCACATCATGCCCACTGCATGAAATACACTATCTTGGCATCATTGTGTACGAAACACGATCTGAAAGAGAGGGGAATTCAAAAAACTGGTGCAAATTTCAATTTGAAATATTTGTCTAAAATGGCCCATGTGCTATCAAAACAATGGTACTTGTCGAGCTCTGAAGTCTCCACCCTTCACATGGTATGGGTCCTTTAACGAGGAGCTGACTGGGAGGTCACAGTACATAAGACTGGGAGGTCACCTTAGTAATACAGCTCCAAATATTGCACCCTGACACAAACGTTTGACATATTTTCAAACTTCTCAATGTATATTGGACACGTAAGAACAAAAATTTTGCGTATTAAAGCTCAAAGGTTGCACGTGTTTTCCATTTCACTGGTTGCGCTTAAAGGACTCCTGTGCAATTTCCCCATTGCCTCTGCCCTACCGTGTTCGACGTTTCAAGAGATAGAGTCCGATGATTAGGAAAGAACCAAACACAGGAATAGGAGTAGTGGTTTTGGAATCGAAGGACCATAAAGACGCTCACGTCTCTTGACAAGCTCTTTTGCAACTTTTTTGCCATGTGTCCAGGATTGTAACAAAGGTGACACAAGTTCTGATCATTCACTTTTTGAAGGATTGTTGCACGATCCATGGAAGAAAGTTCTGGACATTGAGCAGAGCAGTGTTTTTCGTTACAAAAAGACAAGACAATCTTTCAGTTGCAGCGAAGGAGCTTGGGAGAGCTGGGTCTCTTTTAAAGGGTATTATTGATTTGTTGTTGGATGAACTTGGAGTTGGTGAGGGGATTTGTTCAATTTGTCCCAATTGATCTTCCAAGAAAACGAATGGGTTTTCCAAAGGGCTTTTGTAGTCCTTACATTGAACAAATACATATCTGACTTCAGTTTGATGGCAACATATTGCAACGTATGTAACGAGTTATTTTGGAGGTAAAATTTTTTATTGAGTAATTGAAATTTGCCTCAAGATGATACTTGTGCATTTGCATTTGGCTTCATTATCAAATTTTGGAGCTCTGAATGATTCAGGTAAAAAGCCATGCATAATTAACTCCTAACCCCATCTGTTGAACTTTCCTCAAGCTCATCAGAAACGTTCAAAGGTTTGTGCTAATAGAGATTCTCAAAAAAGGTACATAACAAAAAAATTCATTTTCGTTAAAAACAGGCACCCATCTCCCTGCGTTCAAAAATGGTTTTTCGGTTAGTTAATAG
>CM021316.1:3760193-3809627 GCA_010645155.1 Tigriopus japonicus | reverse complement strand
ATCAAGTCTTACGAACGAAATGACAGCTACAAAAGGTGTCCGCCACCGATTGAACCTATTCGTATTTTACAATTTTGTTAAAGCGTGTAATCGAAATCTAACTCTCTTTTGAGGTATTTCTAATAAGCTTGGAGACCATGACCTTTATTGACGCCGTATCAAATAGCTTTTTGACTGATATTGTCTGTTTCAATATGGTTCCTTTGATACTCAAATCTCAGTTGCTAGTCACACTTCTTAGCCAGGTTGACTAGAATGTGGTAATAATGTCGTGATTTGCCACCTGATTTCAATGTTGATGGGCTTTAGCAAATGGAAATTTCAAATAATAACTGTGCTCTAACGAGTTAAATAAAATCTTGCGTTGCAACATAATAACATAAGCAATCGTTAAATTAAATATTCTCCGACAATTTGGAGGATGTAACATAAGTTTTTTGTGTTAATGAAAAAGATTTCACGTCACACTTTCAGCGGTTCTTCAGTACTGATGGGACACAAGCTGCAGCTTGAAGAGGAGTTTGGGCCAAGCAACAGTTTCAGCTGTGCTTGAAAGCTTGCAAGCAGTTTCAAGCACCTTCAACCGATGTCAGGCTTGCCAGTTAAAATTCAATGTTGGCCACCGGAAATGGAGTAGAATAGTTTGCACTCAAGTGTAACAAAGCATGCTTCATATAGCCCTTAAGAAGGCAAATATCTTGAAAAATCTAGGAAAAAAATGGCAAATTCTGCAACAGCATAGGAGTTTCTGCTTCTATTTTTAGATCAGGCAAAAAGGATAACAAATAGCTTGGCAACCCTGCTATTCTACCTTAGGTGCTCTGAGCCCTGTGGCTTGAATGTTTGTTTTAGCTTGAGGCAGCTGAAATGGAAACAAGCCCAGGTTGAAAAATTGAAGTGCTTGATAGCTTGGGAAATCCCATCAGTATTCTTCAGGTATTTTTCTTTAAAACTCTGAAGCCAACATGTTATGCCAAGTTGTGGAATCGACGAGATGTTCCTTGATTTGAAATTTATATTGTTTAAGTTTAAAACAACGGAAAAATAAATCTAGATATTTCGTGCCTTCAAACTGAAACCGATCGAACACCAGAGAAAAAAGCAAAATCCAATTTGAGCAATTTTGGCAACACTTCGCATGTCTCACTTGGTCTCAAGTCGGAATCAAGACCAGCGAGACTTTCATTGTATTGGTCTGGTCTCATGCTGTATGATACATTGCTGGTATCAGCCCCATCAGTACTGAATTGACAGAAATGTAAATCCTTCCATAAGTTAACATTTTCATCAAAAACTGTCGTTGAATGTCTCTTTGAAGAGCAATTCAAGATTTTACCAGTGTCATTTAGTTAGAAATTTTGGCAACATGATTTTTAGGTCTTTGACGTCCTTTGTCGTCCTTTGGCTCTTCTATAATATGGCAACCCTTTCTGCAGAGATGAGGATCAAGTTCCGTTGAAAGTAAACATTGAAAAATCGAAAATGTCAAAGTCCACATTGGAAGCCCTCTGCGCCGTTTTCTAAAGTCTCTGAAGGACTTGATCTCGAAAATCCCTCTTCTTGAACAATGAACCGCATATCTCCTGACGCAAATCTACCCCCTCGCTGCCTTACTCAAGAACCTCTCCAGCCATTGACTGGCGGCGGAATCAAAAATTCGATCAGATTGTTTCAACGGGCTAATTCTTTCAATTTTTGACGACATTCTGGCTTCCTTCCCCGTCACTTCCCGAATTGATTCTCTCGATCGCTTCATCGTTCTGGAGGCGCCACTCAATCTTTGAATGCAATCTACAAATGCTATATCTGTGGAGAAGTTTTAGATAGTTACCATTCTCTAACATTTAGTAGGCAGAAATACAATATTAAACAACTAACAACTGTACACGCATTGTATGTTGTTCACCAGTCAGGTTCACTATTTTTGTTCTTCACTCGGTTCAGCGGTAATAATGCTACAGGCTTTTGAAATATGAAATAAACAACGAAAAATTTCGGAAATCAAAATGTATGTCTCCAATAAAGGTTCCACTATGTTTATTTGCATTGTCTCCCATGCCATATTTTGTTAGGGATATTTCCTGACGTAACTGCAATAGCCTACAACACTTTGATCTTTTAGAAACCTGGTTTTGAGAAACATATGATGCAAATTGATTGATACAAAAGCTTAAAGGTGAAATCAAAATTCGCGTTCCAAAGCCAAGTCAACTGACAACATGGTGATGGATATGAATGGTTATATTTAGCTATATGGTTATATTCAATATGAATTGATGGAATGAACTTGGTCACTCGAAAGTATTTAAAGGTACAAATGGGATACACGTTCTTGTGGTCTGATAATAGCTTTGCCAAATTTATGGTATCTTGAGCCAAACATACTTCTTGTTAAGAAGACTTGGACAATGAAGTGACAAACATCTTAAAATCATGAAACACATTGCAAATAAGAAATGATCCAATACATTTGTATGGGACAAGTTAAACATTTGAATTGCCAGGCTAAAGAGGTCAAGTGAATTGGCAAAACAAAAAGTTATTAATGAGGAAAAGTGGCATGTCTACGATTGGTAAACCTTTCAATGCATGTGACAAGTGTGGCTGAGTAATGATGAGATGGCATTTTCATGCCATCGCTGGATGTTATTTGTGTGGTTTTATATCTTAAATACGTCCAAATACACAAATCAAGTTTTATTCTCAAACGAGAGTCTAAAAGAAAATATTTTGTCTTCTTAATTATTTATTCATTCAACCAAGGAATATAAGATAGCACTGGGGCAGTCACCTTTAGGACCTTGTTCAGAGGCCCATATTAGCAAAAAAGCTTGATTCCATTCTGATTCCATTCCAATACAATATCGTGTTTTGACTGGTGATGGAAACAATCCAGTCTTCAATCAAATTCACATAGGCCCAACTAGGTCTGCCAATTAGCCTTCAGCGGCTTTCATTTGTCGGTTAAATTTCATGAGGAAAAAGGCTTTTTTCCGAAGGTGAGCGCAAGTGGCACCCCTTGCTTTATTCAGCTTTGTCTTTGGCTCAGGGGCGCTATGTAGAAGGAACTTGCTTCTTGATTTTGCAAGATGTTGTACTATGTGATGGGTGATGGCAAACCTAAAGCTAGCAACCTCGCGTGAGAAAGATTGAAAGATTGCTTTACCATCAGTAGTTGTGACTTAGCATCAACAGCTAAAAGATTGAATGCTGATTGAAAATCAGCATCAAGCCACATCCCTAACCTCAACATTCGACCTACTGTCAGTGCTGCTGAATATACTCTCCTAATGTCAATGTACAGTTGTACACCTCTCCAAATCATGTGAACTTGGTTTCAAAGCTCGATAACCAACAAAAACTAGCATATGGGCTTTTATATGCCCATGTACTCAGCAAGTGTTTTTATGGGCTAACTTAGAACATAAAAACAATTTTGCCCTAGCCAACGCGTAGTGGAAATTTCGCGATTCTTATTCTTAAACACATTAGAGATAAAAAGCACATGAGTAGGACCCAGGACCTAACCACCAGCTCCAGTAGAACCTGGACCTAAATCTAGTAGAGCTGATAGATCATATCAAGTCTGAAATAACAGTTTTAGGTTTGGTTGGTTTGTCGAAATGTCACTTGACAAAAAGACCTGGAGCCTTTATCTGAGAGGATATTTCTTTCTTGAGAAAATGTTTGCCTATGGCCTCATCTGATTTTAGTCAACGAATTTGACTATTCGTTGACTAAAATCACCACTATCTCGAATGGGAGGAGATGTGGTGTCGTGGTTAGCGCTGTTTCCTGTAGTGAGAGAGGTCCCAGGTTCGATTCTCCTCCCCGACCTTTCTCAAGGAAACTTTTAGACGTTAATCCCCACCCACAGATGGAGAACCATTCTGATACCGGACTTGAAATTGCCTATCGGAAATGATTTGGACGATGTGATGGCTGGCTTCGCTGGCCGGGCGAGGCTCAACCCTCCGACCCTAGCACCAACAATCCAAAAAAAAAAAAGAATTGACTACCAAAAATTAAGCCTTTTCTCTTTCAAACGAACGACAATCAGAATTCAAGTGTGTTTTTCTATCTGCCAAGCTCTAACTTGTCTTTATTTTAAAATAATATATGTAATGTAAAATTTTCCTCACTTTTTCAATGGATTAGTCTGGCCCAGGTTTGTGACAACTTTTTTTCCGCTGGGGCCAACTTCTTTGTCTCCATAGTAGTAAAGGAGCGAGTGCTTTGTTTCAAACATGTCTACAAAGGCTTGCAGATGGCTTATCACACAAATGAGCACAAATTTTAACGTCCAAGAGATAGATATATGTTGTGAAAGGATCATTTTGCAGAATTACTTTCAAAATATTGAGTAATTAATTATTTAACACACTTTTCTCCTGGTTTTGGAACAACTTACATGCGGGTTGGATCCCAGTCAGCCTTACTTCCAGATAGTTCACATAGAGCACATAGCACATCACATATTACATAGTTCGCAAGAGCTATGAATGAAATTTTACACAAAAAAGTAAAAATGGTCTTCATTAATTTTTTCATGTACTTTTGCTTTTTTTGCGTTGCTTTTTCAATGATTTTGTTGCTTTTGACCACAGGAAACAAAGAATAAATGCATGAAATTAATTCAGCTAGTAATTTGCACAATATGGCATTAATTTAGACAAGCACAATGGATGAAGATGAAGAAGTACTCAAAAAATATGCAACACCCTAAGGATTAAGCAACAATTGAAAAAATGATGATTCATTGCAACTAAAGATGTACAAAAAATCAAGTCAAAACAAGCAAATATTAAACAAAAAAATCCAGATGATACCTGTGAATTGCCAAAAAGTACCACTTTCATGAAACATTTGGTTTCAACATTCTAAATAAGGCCCATTGCAACTTGTGTTGAATTTGCACTAAATAGAAGTATGATGCAGAATTCAAAAATGGAAACACCTGTTGAAATACCCTTTGTTCGAAATACCCTATATTATGGGAAATATTTGTTACCCTTCAAATATTTCTGTAAATCAAATTTATATTTTGAAAACTTGATAGGCTATTGTCTAAACCCTCCGTGTAAGTTGTCCTTAGCATGAGAAATTTCTGAACAACTTGCATGGAGGCTAAGAGGCATGGAGGCCTATCAAGTTTTGGTTGTTAACAAACTATCAACATTATTAAAATGTAAAAAATGCTACTTTTTACAGGATTAAACAGTTCTTTTCACATCCTAGTTTTCTGCATCAAAGTCCTTTTTGGTATAAACTGAATGCAACTAAGTGTTTTAGAATAATCATCATGAGTTTACCTAAAGAACCTCATGGGAAAGAAGCTCCGACACAGTCAAGTTGTTTGGCTTTTTTGAAGCTTCTAATGTTTGCCAATGTTTATTGCCACCATCAATGAGGAAGTTCAAGTCATAACGAAAGCCGATTTTGCAATCAATTTACATAGAACATGCCTGTAAAGATTGATGTAGTCATTGGATCATAAAATAAGATGGATTGAAGCCCTTCCATGCATATTTTTTGGTCAAAGGCTCCTATTTGTTGTATTTTTTTTCTCTTGCACTTCCCTCTTGTTTGGCTTGTTAAAAGCTTCATGATAAAGCCACCGTTGCTAGTGTTCTGATGACGCTTCTTTCACATGAACTTCTTTGAGTTTATCCAGTTCTTAATCTCTTTGTTCACTTCGATTATTATGTGAACTATCTGGAACCATGGCTGACCGGAATCCTATCCTCATGTAAGTTGTTCCAAATAGGGGAAAAAAGTGTGTTAAATCATTAATTACTTAATATTTTGAAAGTAATTCTTCAAAACGATCCTTTCACAACATATATCTACCTCTTGGACGTTGAAATTTGTGCTCATTTGTGTGATAGGCCATGTGCAAGCCTTCGTAAACATGTTTGAAACAAAGCACTTGCTCCTTTTACTACTTTAGAGACAAGGAAGTTGGCCCCAGCTGAAAGAAAAAATAAGTTGTCACAAAACTGGGCCAGACTAATCCATTTAAGTACACTTTTTAATCAAATGTATCAAATGCAACAGTTTTTTTGGAACGTACAGTCTGTGCGCAATCATTTTATTTGTGAAAGACTGAATTTAGCCCCCGAAAATACACGCACCATGAATTTACTTTCAATGTTAGATTCGAATGTTGCAGGTATTATCACGTACCTCCCTGGAAGCAACTCAAATCTTGCAAAAACCTCTCGGTAGTTGATATAGGGGCCAGAAGTTCCAAGGTCTTTATGTTGTCGTAAATATTGTAAGCTCAATCGAGACGAGCCTGTCGCACCGTACAAACAAAATCCTATTTGAATCAATTTCTTTTTTTGATCTTTTACACACCGTTGGTGTTCTTGGGATAAACTAATGATTAACTGACTATGGCGATAGGCGTTCGAGTTTGAGCCATCTTCCAACGGTTCTTCTGCTTCAAGAATGTCCAACAGGAATTGCGGGTTGATGGCAAATAACTCAAGGTTATTCCGGCACCCTCCAGCAGATTGATCCTTTTTCCACTCTCCGAACACAGTCGTAGATGAAACCAACTTATCAACTTCCCCATCATGATCAAAATCCGGGCCCAAGGTACAAATGCTGACTTCCTCGAATTCATTGCAAAAATCAGAGAAGAAATCCATCCAAAACTCGCCATCCACTTTATTATGGAATCCCATGGATTGTTTTGTAGAATTATCAAGCAATTTCCAATTGGCGTCGTTATCACTCCAAGGACCTAATTTTTAGTGGCGTCAGGTGGATTTGGGTATGAACCGACAACAGAAACAAGTGCGAAAACCTCACCCGTCCATTCGTTTTGATCCCCCCAAGGGTTTCGAACGCGAATAAGATGACATTTCCCCACTTTACCCTCGTTCACTCTGTAGAGACCAGTTATGGTGTACGCGTGACCTTGAACCAATCCATTCTGATCTGCTTTGTGAGCTTGGCGCCAATCACCTTTCCTTGAACAAGTTATGAAGGCTTGTGAAGCAAATGATCGTCTGAGATATCTGTAATAAATAAAACAATGAAAGGGAATCAAAAATAATTCTCTGTTAGGGACAACAACCTAAACCACTTCGTCTTATATCATTGTACTTTTGGAAACGAAATTAACCACCACAATACTGAAAAATTCACATTAAGTTGATTTTGGAATTCCACAAGAATGTGTGTGCAAGCTAGTGTGTGTGTTAGAATGTTAAAAACGATAACAGAGAGAAATAGTTAATTTTGAAAAAGTAAAGCGTAATGAGAATTTTTTGCGTATTTTGGTCGTTACAATTACGGGATTTTTGAAATGGAATGGCATTACAGTTCCTTTTGCGAAAAAAGGCACGAATTGCTCTACTTTCGGTACAAGTACTTTTGTTACAACTGCCCTGATCCGCAACATCCCTGATTCGAATCCATGGCTTGCCAAGTTTTAGTGGCCTGTGGTATTAAGTTACATGCAGTAGCCATGGCTTACAGGGTTAGGCAGAATTAGTGAAACATGGATATTGTGAAATAACTCTTTAACAGCAAAGTCAAAAGGAAAGGATTGTTCTAAGAAGTTGGTTGCATACAACATACTATGACATAATGAAAAATTATTTGTTATGTACCCCTCTGAGCCAAACCACCGCCCTGAATGTCTTGGTATCAATGTTACAACTTGCACGCACCCATTCCTCCTCTTGGTTATCATCTCATGCTGCTTCAACTATAACCGAAAGTGGTCCTTGTTACCCTTCTTGGCCTTTTCAAGATCTAACCACAAGTAATGGGGACAAATTTTAGTCTTTGGCCATCTTGTCTATGGATCAAGCCGGATTTCATGTAATCTTAAAGGTAGTGGCCACGAACAACGTGGGAGTCCTCACTCTCTTTTTGCCACCTTGCCCAGGGTACCATGACAATTTTCCTGCATGCTGTTATGGTTTTTAACCTATCATTTGAAATTCTGGCCCACACCAAGGGCCTTAATCATGATCTTGAATCTAATGTTTCACTAATTCTGTCTAACCCCGTATAACAGCTTAATTGGGCGAACCTGAGGTCATTCCCGAGGTGTAATACCTGTTTATATATATTTATACAGGTTTATACCTGTTTTTGGAGCGACAATTTCCCCTCGTAGCGGAAAGCCTTCATCAGATCACGGGTGCAATTATTGCAATTAGAAGTCATCTTGTTTTTTTTCTACCAAGTAGAAAAAGCGAAGAACCCAACCCTGGCCCGAGATTTGGTTATTGTTGTATTGGCGTTTTTGCGTGTTAGCGTGTTTGGTGAAGGAGAGTTGAGAGGAAAAAGTGAATCTCACCAAGACGCACGGAAATCATGGAGTGAGAGGCTAGCAATGAGAATTATGATTTTCAGCAGAAACGAACCATTTGCGTTCTTCTGCAAATGAGACCTGGCTTGCATTGAGAAGAACACGTATTTCAAATTTCAGGCCAATCGAATGCCGGAGGGAAAAGTTATGCCTTCTCAAACTTATGTACTGAAGAGAGCATAGAATGAATGAACTCGCCCTTTTGTGGCAAGCGATTACCACAAAAGGGCTAGTTTATTCATTCTCGGTAGGATTTGCACTGAACTTTGAGTGAGGATAACTTTTGTCGCCGATGTTCGATTGAGCTGAAAATTGAAATACGTATTCTTGTCAACATATGCAAGGTCTCATTTGCAGAAGAACGTAATTGAATTGTTCTTACTGGAAATCATTATTCTCATTGCCAGCCTCCCACTCCATGATTCCAGTGCTTCTTGATATCACATAACTAAAATTATGGACGAACTCTATTGGGAATTGAGATTTAGTGATTTGGAAGGACACTTCTAACAATCAGGCACATTAAGTTTAGTTTTCAATGAATAAATCACGCAGCCTCTAGATGTCACCAGTAAAAAATAGCAAAATGTTTTTCCCCTGACGGTCTAATTTAAAACAATAACATTTTTGCATTCTGTATTGGATCAAAACTTCTTTTTTTCTACTCCAATTTAATTGATACTGCCATTGTTTCGTGGCTGAATTTTGTTTACGGCTCTACCGAATGAATACCTGTATAAAGTTCTGTGCATGGTAGGGTCATTCAATTCATATCGCTCTGCGAGACCACCCGTCAGGTCCACCATGGCTTCAATTGGCATTCCGCCTTCAATGGCTTCATAAGTGCCATGCATTTTGGCAACGGCCTTTTCTAGCAGGGCCACCCAAAACTCGTTTTTATCCAAGCAGCGAGAATAACAATACTTTCCATTGCGTTGAGGTATGCGATCATCAATAATGATGCTTTGCCATTTTCCAAATTGCCACATATTAACCTTGATGCAGCCAGTGTATCCCTCACCATGTAAAACTTGTGTCGGAGGCAAAACTCGATACAAAAGATCTTCCCGTTTTGCAATTGCAGCACACGTAGATAAAAGCCAACAATCACCAAGGCTTCCCTGAAGAACATCTCTTCTGCTTGTTCCGTTCACATACAATTGAGGAGCTTTGGATAATTGCCATGGACGCTTCCAAGTGTAGCTTTCAAGTTCTGAGAGGCTTTTGGAGCTAAAGAAAAGTGATGATGGTTGGGCAGGGAAGTCAGGATCTTCAAAAAAGCCGTCATTAGCACCGCGGAATAAACTTGAAATTTCCTTCGGGTCAGCATGGCTGAACTTGCCCATCCGATTAAAATTTACTTGATTGCAATGAAATTGACCGGTATCGGATATACGTCTTAAATGTTCGAGGGCACCATTTGAGAGTTGGGGGGTGCCCTGTCGATCAGGTGGCTTTGCTTTAAAAGCAACGGCTTTGAAAACGCTTGCTGCACAACCCATATCTTGATGAAAATTACAATTCTCAAAGTCCAGTTGCAATGTTTGATGTGGTAACCAAAGCTTTCCTTCTCATCATACCTGTTTTCGAAAGTGGCAACGACAGCGACATGGGAATTCTTAATGAATTAGAATGCTAAAGAAGATGCTGCTTGTATCTTGAATTTTAAAAATAAAACCATGATCAGAGTGAAGAAAGGATCGGATTGCTCATCGATGGTTTTAGTCTTGTTGCCAGGAGAACACTTATGTAACATCACAACATACAAACAAACAAAAAATTCAAAAAACCCAAAAAAAAAAAATTACAAAATGTTTTGGCTTTCTACGGTCGTCATTTAAAAAAGACAATAGTGCAATAGAGAATACACGGTACTGTAAAAATCATATCAAGTTTCTATAGAAATTCCCAAACACGATGAAATGTGATTCAGGCTCAGGAAACCAAGAGGAACAACTTTGATTTACTGAGTTTCTCAAAGTCAGGCCTGGATTAAAAGTTATATACCTAAAAACGTATCAAATAAATATATTTTTGAAAATCTAGTCAGTACACTTTTAGAGCAGATTTAGATACCTTTTGAATTGAAATTGTTTGAAAATATTTTGCTCAGCTGCTGAGTTATTTGAGTTTAACCGGTTCATTTTTGGCCCAAAAAAGCGAAAAAACGTTCTGGGTATATGAAAACTCAAATTCCCAGGCAAATGATAAAGATTTTTGCTATCACAAAATAAATTAAAAAAAAATCTTCATTCTTCTGTGTTTTAATGCAACATTTAAAAATAGCATTTAATAAAACTGAATACACACTAAAAATGCATATTTTTGAAAAACTATGTTTCCATTGATTTCAGTACATTTGGTTAGGTTTGCAAATGAAAATTGAAAAAAAAGATGTTGAACAGATGTGTCTTCCTATTTTGCGAGAATTCGATATTTCTCGAAGGACCATGGTCAAATGGACCAAAATCGATTTTTTAAAACCTTATTGAATTTTACAAAATTTGCATTAAGGACTTGCCAATATTATCAAAAATAATAATACTAAATATAACAATATAAAAAAAATTTCCATAACTCAAATGCCACTATTCGAAAAATTGTACTTTTAGTGTGTCTTCAGAAACAATATACTGTATATTGTTTTGACATGCGATGACAAAACATTGAAAAATGAAGAATTTATATTTTATTTTGTGATATCAAAAATTTTTTGGGCCAAAAATGATCCGGTTAAACTCAAATAACTCAGCAGCTGAGCAAAATATTTTCAAACAATTTCAATTCAAAAGGTATCTAAATCTGTTCTAAAAGTGTATTGACTAGATTTTCAAAAATAAATTTATTTAATACGTTTTTAGGTATATAACTTTTAATCCAGACCTGACTTTGAGAAACTCAGAAAATCAAAGTTGTGCCTCTTGGTTTCCTGAGCCCGAATCACATTTCATCGTGTTTTGGAATTTCTCTAGAAACTTGATATGATTTTTTTCAGTGCCGTGAATAAAGAGAATTAAATTTTTGTCACATTAATGCCTTTCATACAATCTAACACCTTGTGTATCTCTTTTGGTCTTAAAATAGAGGAAAATTTGCCGTCAAAATTAAATACTTCAGTCAAAATTGGTCTCATTTTTGACTCAAAGTTGACCCTCAACCTGAGAGAAGAAGTGGTACTCCATCTAGTGGTAAAACAAGTTTGGGTATTTTGGCACAATCTTCTTGGCCCTTGATTACCCATAGGGGTCTATAGAGTGGAGATATTAGAGCAGGCCGGTCGTGAAATTTCATTGTGGGCAGCAAGGGCCGTTTTTCATCAGCGACTAGTTGAAACTTGCCAAACAAACGTATTCGCAGAAGGCAAATTTTTGAAAAACTTATAGTTTCCGGCATGTGGCCTCCTGCTTACGGTTTGCTTCTCCCAAATGATACTAAGCTGCTCAATGAAGATGATAATTTGATTCACAGGCATTAGTTCACGCAATTATAGGATTTGGCATTGAAATAAGTCTTGTGCACTTTCATTTGTGCTATGATCTTCCCCTTGTTTGGGCAAGTATTTCACGATATTCTTCGGAAATATTTGCCTTTTCACGCAACTTATAGGCAACTTTGGCCAGGATCAAGCAAGGCAGACAAAATGACGACAATGACCTCTCTATACTCCTCTAAGTGATTACCCACTCAGCATGACTTATTGATTTTTAAACACAGTGACTTTGTTGCTCAACTCATAAAAACTCGGAATATGCGTAACCGACAACGACGGCTCGTCTTCATTATTTGATTGACATGAAAATCATGTCTTCAAACGCGGATCTGGCTGTGGTTGCATTTTGCCATACGTGATTACCAGGGCCACCAGCTAGTTGGAAATTACAATTTACAGTGAAGTTACCAAAATCACAAAAATGGATAACATTATGCGTATACATACAGTAAAATTTAAGATAAGAAAGAAGCCGTCATTATGAAGAACAGACTGGCGACCGTGTATCCGCTCTAGCTATGCAACAAGCCATAGCTCATAAATGAATAATCTTAGAGTAGAGTTTATGACAAACGATTTTATCTATGTTCAACAGATAATATCTTTTAATTTAATTTGACTAGGGTTTCCCTTGATTAACGAATGAATCGATTAATCCGTCAATCCGTTTTGAGAAATATTGGTTGATCTGCAGAACAATAAACTTCAAGTTTAAGTAACGCGTTACTCAGTGAAATGTAAGAGAAAAGCCAAAGGTTTGTAAACTACTTAAAAAAGGTGCAAGAACATAGTACATAAACTGGCTGCCTTAGTACTCACTTGGACTACAATTTTGATCTTTGATGGTCTATTGTTCAGTTCTTGTAATCTTTAATCAGAGAGACTTTTATCAAAATTATCCAAAAAGTGACAGTAATTGGCAGAATGCCTAGTGTAAGTGAGCGTATGTTTGAAGCTTATCCTCATAGAAATTTTGTTCTCTGTATCTTTTTTCAACACTCGACAGTCTTCTTTTGTCTTAAGTATCCCTATTAAGTACTGAAAATTGACAGAAGAAAATTTACATCATTCTTCGAAGCGAAGCCCTTGTACAATGCCAATGATAAAAACCATGTTGCCTTCAACAAAAGATGGACAATCATCATAAAGCAAGTGAGTGGATCAAAAGTTTGAATATATTTTACTTAAATCAATTAAACAACAGTTTTAATTCTTTGAGAGACATCAATTGGGCATCATATGATTGCTTATTGAATCTTTGTTCACTTTTGTTTGATAGGTTATGTAAATAAGACGACATTAATACCGATTGTATTTCTTCATCAACTAAAGGCTATCACGCAGGAAAATTAACACAGACGTGGTAACGCGCCCTCACTTGATCCTAAAAAAAACTACGGTTTTAGTGTTTTGGACCTATATTTAGACATAGATATACTGTATATGCATAAGGAAGGGAAAAATAGTTTCACATTAGATTAGGTCAGGCTTAATCTAAGCCGTGGTTCAGAAAATACTACCATTTCCATGAATGAGGTAATTCTAAATGCGTGTGTAACAACTCTCTCCAGTTTGCGTTCTACATACAAGGATGGGATTAGTCTGTAGAACGCAAACTGGAGACTGGAGAAAGATGTCAATTGGGTTGATCTGAGGTTGTTACAATGACATGAACCCAAACTGATTTAAACACCACCAAATAGCTCCTGAAATATTTGAGAACGTCACGTAAGAATGAAAGGATCAATTTCTCCTTTCACGTCAATAGAATTTGGCAAAACAAAATAAACTGAAATATTAGTCAATATGATTATTTTTTAATTATATAATTAGCATTCTGATTATTTGACTTAACTGATAACTGGTTTTCTCGAAATGAGATTACGTAAAATATTTCAACTTTTGTTAAAAATGTGATAATTAAGGGCAAAAGTTAGGAAAATTGGAACTCTGTCACAAAAACACAGGGCAAGGTGGTCTGCTACAAGGATGCCCCATATAACTATTCTTCTTGTCCTTATTTACGCTTTTACCGTTTAGCGTGTCAACTTTACACTGCAACACATCTTACACATGCAGGTAATAACTTTCCATCCTTTTCTTAAAAATGCGATGGCGGGCCGGAGTCTTTTCCAGTCATGGTCGCCTCAATGACAGAAAATGTTCAGTTTATGATGAGACCATGGGATGGATGTCTCTTTCTTTTTTCTTCTTACTTGTAGTTTGCCTCTATCCCAATATAATTTGACGTAAAGCATCACGTGATCAAATCAGGTCCGACAGAGCTCATTTGTGTGCGGAGGATGTTTTCGAGAAATCTTTTCGAGAAACCGAAGTGGCTTGAAAGCTTCATTTTGGTCTCGCTAAAAAATCTTTTTATGGGTTTGAATTAATGCACAAAAATCTCAGATTTGATCTTGGGTTGTAATTAACCGTTATGAAGCAAAATGCAACGAATAACCTAAAACATGGCCCCAGGGTTTGGATGAATTATTTTCGGGCAGCTGACTTTGCTCGTTTTTTTTACAAAAATACGAATGGACCTACATGAACAAGGTTATCGGTGGAAACAACCCAGCAGCAAGTCACTTGAGAATCCAGCCCAGGCAAACCGAAAGGGCCCCACCTCGTATTGCATAGGAGTGTTCGTTTGTGGGGGAAGTTAGCCGGTTGGGTGGCTCTTTCACTCCATCCAGCTGGAGGTCTCAAGGAGGAAAGACTAGAGAGAAAGGAAAGGGACCCAGAGCAGCGAACGGCTGAGTTGCCTAAAGGAGGAAGCACGAGAGAAAGGACTACAAATGCTCCTTTACTTGGATGGGCCCTTCAAGAAATGGATTAGCGCTGTTCCATCGTGGACCACTGGAACAGTCTTCAATCAGCCCCGCCCACCGGAGGCAGAAAGGGCAGATATGACTGAAAGTTAGCTCTGAAAGATGTGAGGGCATTAAGAAGCCATCTAAGCATGATCAAAGACTGCAGAGGTAGACTTTTGGATATTTACCCGTGGTGGGAGTAACGATCCGATCTATGGACATTCAGAGATGTCGTGTTATGCCGCTAAATAAAATTGGACATGCTTTGTGATTAGTGGAATCTTCGAGTGCTGCACTTTGATACTAAGGATGGTGAATTGTCTTCCAATCACTTCGAGTAACGTCAAACAGGGGAACGAGTGATAACTGGCATAATGTCAACCAAAGAACGTATCGAATCCTCTGACAAAGGCCATATGGCCAAACCGACGGTCAACTCGGGGTCAACCAGTGCTGGAACCCCAACGTCAAAGCCAACCATTCCTTATGAGGCGCATCAATACGTGGGGCCTTACCGATTGGAAAAGACATTGGGAAAAGGTCAAACAGGTACGAAGAAATTGTACACATTCGAGGAAAAAATATCAAATCATATTCAAGTATTCATTGAGACAAAACCATTCCTCTCTTATAGGTTTAGTCAAACTGGGTACACATTGTGTGTTAGGGAAAAAGGTTGCCATCAAAATCATCAACAAAGACAAATTGACTGAATCTGTGCTTCAAAAAGTGGAGCGTGAAATCGCAATTATGAAGTTGATTGAACATCCTCATGTATTGGGTTTGCATGATGTGTACGAAAACAGGAAATACTTGTAAGTGTATGCATTTACATTGAGAGAAACGGATGGAAAGTCAATTGAATAAAAATGTGCCCTAGATATTTGGTGCTTGAACACGTTCCGGGAGGAGAGCTATTTGATTATCTTGTCAAGAAAGGCCGACTAACTCCGAAGGAGGCAAGAAGATTCTTTCGACAAATTATATCTGCCTTGGACTTTTGTCATAGCCATTCTATTTGGTAATGATTGTGTTTATTTGAGGCTGAGAGCATTGTGCTCTCCTGTCGCGATTATAAGCTTTCCTTACTGTGTTCTTAACTTTAGTCATCGTGACCTGAAGCCGGAGAATCTACTTCTGGATGAAAAAAATAACATCAAAGTAGCCGATTTCGGAATGGCATCTCTACAACCCATGGGCTCCATGTTAGAAACTAGTTGTGGATCACCTCATTACGCGTGCCCAGAAGTTATTCGCGTAAGAAAAAAAGCCGTATCCATGGCTTTATTACAACGGAGTTGAATTTGCTCTTTCAAATCAAGCCATTGAATCTACATCCGATCCTTTTTGTCAATTGCAGGGGGAAAAATACGATGGTCGCCGTGCTGATGTTTGGTCATGTGGGGTAATTCTATATGCTCTCTTAGTTGGAGCATTACCTTTTGATGATGATAACTTGAGACAGTTGTTAGAAAAGGTCAAAAGAGGACAGTTCCACATTCCACATTTTGTGCCCCCCGACTGTCAAAACTTGCTACGAGGGATGATTGAAATCAACCCTGAAAAACGGTTGACGGTAAATTTGCATTAAAGGCTATATAAGTGCTGTCTCATTAACCGATTTTCTGATGATTGGTTCTTTTTAGCTTAAAGACGTCAATCGCCATCCATGGGCATGTGCAGGAGGTAAAGGAGAGCTCGAACTTGAAGCTCCTATGATGGAGGTTGTCCAAACACACATCATTCCAGCCCGAGATACTATCGATGAAGACGTACTAAGGGCAATAACATCCTTGGGCTGTTTCAAAGACAAAGACAAACTTGTTGAATGTTTGTTAGAACCTAATCATAATACTGGTAAGTCCTTTCAACGTTGCAAGATCATTAATGAGAAATGCGATTTAAAATAGATGATGAATCAAAGAAGCTTTGCATTTACGGCCTTGAAGCTTTGAATTTACAACCATACATTGCAAAGCAAAGTTCATATGCTTGATCGCACAGAGTTGGCAGAGAGGAGACGCTGGGGAAGACAGGCCTATCATTTTGTTGGACCATTTTCAGGCCCCAGCTGACCTTTGGCTGTGACGTTTCCCAAGCAGTTGTGCCCAAACAAGTTCGTTTCGTTTGTAGGGTTGAAGTAGGGATGGGCGAGAAGCAGGTGTCGGTGCCAAGGTGTTGACACCAACTTTTTGGGCTTTCGGTGTCGACATCAACACCAGGTCTCTGGTGCCGACATTTTAAGGCTTAACGTTTTTTTGGAAAACATACTGCCCGTATGGGGCAGTATGAAAAAAAGTTTTAAAAGTTGGTGTCAACACCTTGGCACCGACACCTACTTCTCGCCCATCCCTACTTCAACCCTACAAACGAAACGAACTTGTTTGGGCACAACTGCTTGGGAAACGTCACAGCCATCATAAAGATACATGCTTACCAAACTCCAAGAACAGACTTGCAAAGCAAGAAAATCACACACCCAGCTAGGTTATTGTAAAATGTAAGCTTATTTTCCCTCTCTCCATTTTATGTTGAACTAACATGAACTTAAATGTCTTTAGAATGGGTAGGTCTGTCAAAACTGGTGCTCTATATTACAGTCCAGAAGGGCATATTTTGTTTAACTTAATATAAGGAACACGCTATCGGTGTCAATGTCAACACCACGACGTTGATGGGCAACTTCAACACAGATGTTGGTGTCGGCGTTGGTGTCAACCTTGCCGTGTTGGTGTCGGAGTCGAGTGCAAAATTATCGCTGTCACCCATCCCTAAGTTGAAGTCAGGGTCACTTGTTGTTTGTTTGGGCACAACTTAAGTTATAATCTTCGGAAATATCAAGTTTTCACATGCAACCTTTGCTCTTCAACAGCTGTAACTCGTCCAACAAAAATTTCCTAATATCCACCCTGTGCTTGATCGTAATAACTAGGCGGTCTATATTTCACCAACACAACGGTGGTGCCATCTTTCCGCAGTGTAACTACGTGAAACTCCTTGATCGCAAAAATGTAAACGCATTGGGAAGAAAAAGAAGATTATATTAGACAGGTTAATATAGTAAGTTCCCACCTGTCCAAAGCCTATCATAAGAAATTAGCAAGACATTGGTCAGTACAAGAAGAATACTGCAGCCCAATTTTAGTACTTCATAAAAGTACTGGCATTTCTCTGTACCCAGAGCTCTTAAGTATTGAGTAAAATCATGAAATGCGACCTCTTGCGGGCGCAGGCGATCAGACCCAAGAAGCTAAATTTCATCGCAATAGCTTTTGATTATAACTATTTTTCGACTATTGGGAATTGTCCGATCATGCCGATAACATATTTCAAACATGATAAGATGAAACAGTTTGTAAGGTTTAATCAGAGTTCTTTCAGAACCATTATTTTTTTGGAAAAAAGTGACTGCACTGAAAAAGTTGAAGAAATTGGTGTTTAAAGTATCCATTTTGTCAATTCTTAAATATTCTTTGATGTATCAGTGCTTAGTTTTGCTCAATGAAAGTGTTTCAAGACTTTAAATATCATTTTTCAATCACGGAGTATCGGAATGAAGATATTTTGTTGGGGTGTGCATTTTAAGTGATTACGATTGGACAACTCCTTTTAGTCGAACAGTGGTAGTTTTTGGAAAAAACGGCTGCAAAGTTAAATCACTTGAACAAATATTTTGAAACCAATTAAGAATTAGCAATCAAGTGCATGACTTTAAATATTTGTTTTATCAATAAAAACGAGGTCGAGAATGCAAAGAAAGTGTTACACTTTCAATTGCTGACAAAAAGCAACCATGCAGGCCTCATGTCAACGCATAAAAGATATTTTTATAGTGTACCAAAATCAAGTCAGACTACCGGTTGCCAAGTGCTGCGTTTCAAATACAGCAGTTGTCGCAAATACTCGAGGCGTGTTAAACTGACATGATTTTGGTATGCTCTAAAAAATCTTAAATGCGTCAACATTTATATATCATATTGTATCACTACAAATTTTTTGAGGTTCCTTGATCTATTTTTGTAAAACTAGGTCAGGTTCTTAACACTTTTGGACACTAATCTTGCCAGCCCAGTGGTGAAGGGGTTGGTTTCGCATATGAAATGCGTCCAAGCATTATTGGCATATTGGGGCAGGCAGAGGCATCGTTGCTTTTCAAGGTGGGCTCTCAAGTATAGAGTAAAATCATGAGATGTGCCCTCTTGCGGGCGTAGGCGTCCAGACCCAGGAAGGAAAAATTCACTATAATAACTTTTGATTATAAACATTTTTCGACCATTAAGAGTTGTCCAATCATGCCGACGACTCTTTTCAAAAATGAAAACCAAGATAAAATTAAACAGTTTGTGAGGTTCAATCAGCTTGTCAACCTCTGAAATAACGAGTCAAACTCAGTAAACATCAGCTGGACCTGTTTGTTTACCCCATAGCACCGTCGTCGCCTCTGTTGCCTCGTTGCTTTATTAAAATTCAACGATCGTATCACGTTCTTAATGGCATGTTCGTAAAGCAGACGGCTGCTGAAGTTGTTGAAAGTCATTCATAGATGGTGCCACATGTGACTGGGCGAGAAGAGAATTTTGCTAGGGAAATCTTACTATCTTGAAAGCCGTGTTAGACACTATTTCATCAGTTTTTCAAAGATTCTTTGTTCCAAAAATAAAAGCAAATAATGCTCCTTCATGATTTTGTTACATTTTTGTCAATACAGTGGGACGTTTTTATTAAAAAGCGAGTTTCAGTTGTACATATTAAGTTTGCCGAGTTTGGAAATTCAGTAAGCGAATTTAACAAAAACAAGTGGAAACACGCGAGATCTAAGATCCAAGAAACTCGATCGGTTGTAGGCAGACCGTAGCCTTACATTCGTACTCTGAATGAGTTTTTGTCCGAAATGCCAGCCTTTATCTTAAACGAGCAAGTTAGCTTTTTTCATTTCACCATTGACACGGCCGGAGAAAAATAGAATAGAAGTTTTAAATGAAGAAACTGGAGTTGCAAGGAAGTAAACTAAATATTTATTAACATATAAAAAAATAACATATACATTGAATGGGTCACAAATGGCTACAATTGAGCTTGCTATTCGCTCTCCTTGAACTTATGCCTTACGATCTTTATTGGCGGTGGAATCACTTGATTGATGGAACACGATGTGAAATCTCCTTTATTTCAAATTGAACTAGTGTACTTGGTACACTATACTACTAATAGAAGTGTTCGAGCAAAAAAATGAATCAATACATTATGTACATTTTTTACGTAAATAAATTTACGTCAATAAAAAATACGAAAGCAACTCTATAAAGGCAATATGCGAGGATTCTTTCTTCCGTGAGCGGGGCCAAAGTCGTCCAGTCCGACTCCGTTAAGGTTTTTGATTTCGAAATCAGCCAATCAATGATTGGAATTGTTGACGGGCTAGGAACGGTTGCTTCACGGAGATCGTTGTTTCAGTCATACGACTCGAGACTTTCGATAAGATATATCTTAGTTCCGGTGACCTGCGAAGAGGACTTCGAAGCTCGTGCTTTAATTTCTCAACCAATTACAATACGAAGTGTGACATTTTCGCCTTGCCTCTTCCAAGTAATGGAAAAATAATATACGTACAATTGTTTTTTTTCTAGTTTACTTATCTTCCCTACCGGTTAGCAATAACATTTCTCTTTTCACGTAATTAAGACGGAAATAGGTTTGGCTTATTCTGTAAAAGCGCTTGTTAGTTATATATTATTTGCAAATTTGCCAATTATTTGACCATAATTAATGATATAACAACATTTATTCATCAAGTTGATATCATTTTAAAAGGATAGTTACAAATTGAGATCCCAATCGAATCAAAGACCCCATTGTTTGTTGCGAAACAACTGACCGTTTGATCGAGCGCAGATTAGAAAACAGCATACCCAACATGAAAGGGTGGCGCAAGACTATGGGGTACAAAATTGGCAATCTTTTTCTACTTTTCGCCACACGCACCCAAAAAGGGCCTCTCGAACCATAGTCAATGTGCAAACCTAATTATAACCATGACATGAACAACAAAGAATATTTCTGTGTTTCTAACAGAGGAACAATTAAAGATGGATCAGAAATGCCTCAAATGGATTGTTAGAATCAAATGCAAAAACCAGAATGCGTCTGAATTCCTCTTGAACTTAGAATTTCACTCAAGCGGGTGTGTAAGGGAAAACTGGAAAATAACGATTTACTCAAAAATGGCTTGAGAAAAAGTCATGCTTGACTCCAACATCTTTACTTAACCTTTTGATTTCCGAAAGATTTTGTTAAGATCATATTCACAGATAAACAGTCTAAAAAGGTGAAAGGCTAAAATTTGGAATATTTTCCCATGGAGTCTTTTAAGTACTGCTACCAGTAAAATAGAAAAGACATGCAACCTTTGAGCTTTAGTACACAAAATTTCTGTTCTTACAAGTACGAAAATGGGTCTTCCTTTTGTGTCAGGGTTCAACTTTGGGAGCTGTATTACTAGTGACCACCCAATCAGCTAATTTGTGAAGTTAAAAGAACCGTATAGCGCTAGGTGAAGAAGAACAGTTCAAAAATCTTGATATTGTGGTTCGAAAAAACGATCGAGCAAAGGGTGCGCTCGATCTGCTAGGGCTACATCCTTCAATTAGTACTTCATTCGTCCTCCGTTGAGGCTTCTTCGTCCTCTGAGGCACCATTTTTGTTTTGTGACCAGGGGGCTTCCTTCCATTTGATCCTCGTCGCCATTGAAACATCGTGAAACGCAAGGCAGAAATCATCAACGAGATTGAAGGTGAGAAGCCCTCTGACACATTTATTTGATTGCATTGATTAGAATTGTAAAACAGATATTTTTTGTTGGTTGACTAGTGAACGCAGAAGTCAATTAACAATTGACCCGGGATGTACCAGTCTGGATATGTGGCATCATAATAATATGCGCTTATTGCCTTTTTCAATATCTCGAAGTACTCAATTCCGCCTTCTATGAGGCTCTTGGCGAGCCAGAATGGCGGGATTTTGTTGCTAATCAGGAAGTTGTTCATGACAATCTTGTTGGAGCCCCCACTGCCAGGTTTTGTCTCCAATCTGTCCCCATCCTCCAGCTTCTTCTTCTTCGTGTCATTGAGATGTTAAACTCCGGGTGGTGTGATGTTTTTCAAAGCCAAACAATGACTGGACTACGCAAATTCGGGATTCCCGAATTTCCTGGCCTTCAGGCACTGTCACTGCATTGTGCATACGCTATACTATCAAAGTCCCCTTTAGACAATAATCCACACCCACAGATGATGTATAAAGTTTCCTTGAGAAAGGTTGAGCAAGTGAATTGAACCTGGAATCTCTTGTATGATATAATTTACTTTAACTTTGGCACGTTATCTCCTGCGTGTGATGTGTTTTCATTACAAAAAAATTGTATTCTGTCACTGATTCTATCTTATGTAGCAATTATTTTATTGCTCTTATTGAACAAGGAATAATTGAATCAAGGAACTGACATACTTCCAAAGCTTTTAAGAAACACAAAAATGTTAACAAAGATTTTGTTAACACTAAAATGGAATGCCACGAAAAAAAACAAAATCAGGTTTGCCTCATTCGGGTTGACAAACATTTTAACATAAATTTAATGAGTTTTTGAGCATTGTTTTTTATATTTGAAATGCGAGATACCTTTTTTTTCAGAGAAAGTAATATATTTTCTTCTTTTGGATCGAAAGAAGAGGCGCCCCTCCTATGAAGATGAATCAGATGTGGTTGTGCGGAATAGATGTGGGTCCCAAGATCCTCCAAAAAAAAGAATAGATTCGTATAGTTGGAAAAACGGTTTTACTTACTCTCAGTTAAGTAGAGGGTCGCCAATTACACCACGACGGCAGCTTTATAGTCCATGTCCAAGACGGAAAGAAATTGATACGTTGTCGGGAATCGGAATCAGATCTGTTGGGTAAGTCACTTCAATGTGAAGCACAATTGTTGAAACCGAATTCCAAAAGCCAAATGGCTTGCAAATGGACAAGGCCTGATTTGAGGCTCATTGTTTGTTTACAGGAACTCTTTCATTTTATTTTTGTTTTGGCTTCTTTTTATCACTTTTCACTCATCAATCATACTTCCAAACTTTTTTGGTCTTTTGGCCCTGCAGATAAATCGAGACGATTTTTGAACGGCATTTGCTCCTAAAGGTTTGAATTTACCCAACTGACGTTGTTTTGGCTCATAGAGCAAGTCTTTGTGATTCGTTTAGTGTATCTTAAGGGGTCACAACATTGCCGTTGAAGATGGCACAAGGAGTCAGATATCGTGAAGCTTCGGAAGTACCCAAAGAGCACCGTCAACGCCGTTGTCAAAAGGTACAAGAAGACCAAAGAGGATGTCAGAACTGCCCATAAACCCAAGTTGGACAAAATCCTCCCACCATGGTTTGTAGCCGGCCAAAAGCGGTCCATCAAGTCAAGGCCAAACACCTCTATGAAAAAGGTGGCCGAAGCAAGTTGCGTTGAGGTTCTTCTCAGATGAGAAGCTGTTCAACTTGGACAACACCCACAACAGGCACAACAATAGTTGGATCTGCCAGGACCCTGACGCCATCCCCATGGTCTTCAAGTGCAAAAACCTTGCCTCTGTCATGGTCCTGGGCGTCGTCTTCTCAATGGACCATGTTATGCTGCCCCAATTCTTCTTGGTGGGCCTTAGGAGCAATAAGTAAGCAATAAGTAAGTATTTAAGGGGTCATGCCAAGGATGAAGGAAGTGGCCGGTCCACATGGGTAAGCTGGCGCAGCTATGGCTGCTGGTGGCAGTACCACACTTCTGGCCACCCTCCATGAAGCTTCTAACAGCCCCAACTGCAAAACCTGCGACTACTACCTGAGGGGGAGAAATGGCAAGCGAGGACGCCCGCAAGCACCTCAGAACCTCACACCCCTGAAGCCTGCCATAGGAGGCCTGTTATGGGTCAAGCTTTGCTTGACACTGCGCTAAGTACGTTCAAAGTTCTATTAGGGTGGGAACAAACTTGCCATGGAAAAGAGAGTTGGTCCTGCCAACGTAGTATGGATGAGATGCCTGCCACGGTGTGAATGGATACCCGCCTCATTGCGGATGGATACCCACCTCTGTGCGGATGTATGCCCTCCTCCATGCAAATGAATACCCGCCTTGGTGCAGATGTGTTGGGTCAGCGTCGCCCTGGATCGTTTTGAACTTGAGTTGCCTTGGATCATTTTGGGCCTGCGTCACCCTGGGCTGTTTTGGGCCTGTGTCACCCTGGGTTGTTTTGGGCCTGTGTCGCCCTAGATTGTTTGGGGCCTTTGTCGCCCTGGATCATTTTGGGCCTTTGTCACCCTGGATCGTGTGGTGGACCGTGAGTCGCCCAGATGGGATGTTGGCCTGGTGTAGGCCTGGACTGGATACCCTGTGATCTTGAAGCATCAAGTGACGGTGTGTGTTGATATTGTCCTCTCCACTTGATGCGCATGCTCGTATTTGTTCTAGTCAATTCCTAATCATTTGTATATAACTATTTATACCCATCCAGGAAATAAAATGCACATTTCTCCAAATCTCTGTCATGTCAGCTTGCCCTCCTAGCTTGCTTCACAACAAAAAATATATCCTGAAAGTTTCAAAGCGAAATTATTGTCGTCTTAAGGTCGTCCCGATTTACCTGTCAGAGCCTGTACTTGATAGTTGATAGGTAAATAATGCTTTAGATAACTTGAATTTGATATTGGAAGTAAGCTTGTGGCTACTGATGCTAACAAATTGGCCGTTTCTTTGTTTGTATACTTTTTGGTTCTTTTTTAAATAGTTGTTTGCTTTGGGGTAAACAACTACATTCATTTCAAATAAATCAGTGTTGCCGTCACGATTTGTCATGATTTGTAAAATTGAGTGCCTGATGATCATTTTTTCCACAAAAAATTAATGCTGTTGAAAGGATTTATTGGTCTAAGAAGTATTTTTCAAACAAGTGTAAGGCTTAGTTTTGACCTTCGCATGTTTTTAAGGCCTTAGCTTGCTAAGGATGTCACTTTTGGTAGCTATGTTTTTCTGGGAGAGCAAAACAATCAACATCTGTTTACTTCTTTTTCCGATTTGTTTGGTACGCTGTTGTTTGTTTGGTTTTGTTTGTTCTTTGTTATATTTGTTTGTTTCCCATCAGTACTTGTAACATGCCTGTCCCTGCAAATCATACGACAAATCATGCGAGCTAATTGATTTCCCAACTCTGAGCAATACGCTTAGGTAATTTTAGAGTTCCTTTACAATTTCTTGGAAGTTGATTTTAGTTTCAAATCCTTGTCCAAGAGGATAAGGATTTGATATTTAATGGCATGGTTTTTTTAAGAACTTAGACAGTTTTCTAAAATCCCTTTGAGCCAGGTTGAGTGAAATCATGGCATGAAAAAATGTTTCAATCTCATTGGCTCCCACAAATGCTATGTCTCTGATTTGTTTGGTTGTGTGCACCACCATCCCACGACAGGAACTTAAAAGACACTCTCCAAAATGTTTCCCTTTGGGTGGTTTCAACCAAAATATTGGACTCTGCAAATTCGGTCCTGCCATGTTAAACCATTGAATGAGAGTTGATTGCCTAATCTAGGTATTGTCAAAGTGGGAAAAAAAATAAATTTTAGGCTATGGGGCTCCATGATTCAACCACAACAAAGACACTTGCTCTTCACGGTGATCTGTTATGTACTGAGAAAATGGGCTTGGCAAAAGAAAATTTTTGGTGTCATGTTATACTTGACAGCTGTATGATTTTGATAATACCTTCCAAAAAAAGGTAATGGGCAGTTTCCGGTACTTTTTCAAAAAAATAAAAAGAATCGTTTTGTGGAGTGCTTCATGAGTGCAAAAATTATCGTACCAAACGACTGGAAAAGTAGGAACAAAAAGTGTTTTGTCGCGCAACAGACGATTAATGTGTTTATTGTCCATAAATGAAAATTGTAGCAAATTGAAACTGAAAATTGTCAAGATTGGCTTGAACTGGGTTGCTTGTTAGCTCCTGGTGAATATATTGACGAACTTGTTGAACACACATTGGTACTTGGATAGTCAGTAATGGCTTTCGAACTGTAGAAAGCAAGGACTCGATCATTGGCGAACTTCCTCATTGAAATAACAAATAGTCCACCACTTAAATCGATGAAACATGGACAAAAAGAAGAGTATAAGCTGTATAAACCAGTACAGTACATTTCTTGGCATCCCACGGCTTCCTTTGCATCACGAGGTCAGTAAAACCATGATGTCACATCACTTAAGAGCATGGTCTGAAGTTTCTCTTATTAAGTCCTTATAAACTTCATTTTGTGGCCCACTAACAAACTGTCGATTGACTCTAAATTGATCTCAACAGGTGGAATGAGTTAGATCAGTAGTAAGCTTTATTTTCAAGACCATGGACAAGTTTTTGTTGCTTGAGTTTTGGTCGTTTCTTGATGGCAATGAAGCACTCGTAGAACTGCTTTCTGTTGAGAAAATACGCACTTTTCAACTCCATGGAATCACAAGAGCCACCCATAAAGGCAAAAAGCCATCTTTGGGTACATTTTTCAAACATTTTGATGGAAAAATACTCGAGTAAAGCAGACGTCCTCATTTTGTTTCCTCATTATGTCATCATGGCTGACTAAGAATTCAGTCTGACTACATAGCAACAGATTCAAAACATTTCTGTAGTCCAATACAGAAAGCCGGAGGTAACCAACAGTGTCTTTGATTAGGCAAAACAAAAAGTGAACCCTTGGGGAAAACCCTTTGTCTTTGTTTCCTAAACTTTTCAGGTTACCAAAAGATCGTTCCATAAGTTGGAAATCTTTCGGAAAACTTGAATGTCGCATAACGAGTCTGAATTTGGCCACCCTAAGGCAATTTCTATGTCTTGTTGATTTCGAGAAAGCCCGAAGACATGAGATAAAAAAATAAAAAAGGATGTCAACTTTGAGTGGTACAGGAATTTGAAAAAATTCCTCCGAACTCTCTGTGATCCAGGTGAATGATTTATCATAATGGCAGTCATTGCTAACAACCTTCAGCTTCAAATCTTTGCAATGCTGACGTGAGGGTCCATACCACCTTTGGCAGTCTTCTTTAGATTTAAGTTTCTGACTTGTCTGAAGCCTTTACTAAGACTTGATGTTCTTATAACCTCCAACAAGGGTGATTGAACATGCTCAAAATGGCATGGCCTATATCTAATGCATTAGCAGATTACTTGTATTTGATTACTTCACGTCTACAACACACATATTTTGACCCAATGGCATGGTATTACGTCCACTATTTCTGGCAAACCTGAAGTCAGCTGTCGTGTCGGCGTCTATGTAGCATGTAGTGATGGGGGGCAAACAAGAGATTGGGCAAGCTGTACTGGCACAATGCTTGGGCTTGCTGAAGCTTGGCATAGCTTGGGTGTTTGTACAAGTACTTTTCCCAGCTAACAGGTTTGCCAAATTTGCTATGAACGAAGAATAAACTTGGCATCCGAATTTCACTAAACCAGGCTGATTCAGCTAAATAGGGCTCATACCTTTGAAAGGATGTATTTTTAAGAAAATTACACACTTCAATTCTCTCACATTGGGAAATGCAAAATATTTCGAGAATACTAAAAAAGATTTGGCATTTTACTTTTTCATGCCGGCAACTCTGAGTAAACGAGATTGTTCTGCAAGTGTGACCTCTAAATCTCGGTCTTAATTAGCCTCAAAAGTGCATTCATGTGTGGCCTAGAACCGAAACAAAAATAACAACATGGTTTTGCAAATGCTATCCAAATTGAAATATTTTTTTTGTATCACTTCCACTATTTATTGCTAAATTATTAAGGTCAAAAGATCATCGATAATGCAACTTGACCTTTTTTCTTCTAAGTCACACTGCAAGTATCTTAACTCTTCAAAGAGCAACTGCCGGCAACTGCATCTTCCAATGTTCCTTGAGCTTGCCAAGTGTATTGGTGTATTGCCCAAGTAATGCTTGTCAACAACTTGTTCTTGGGTGTCTGTGATGACTCATTACTTGCCCAAGTCACATCACTAGTAGCATGCTATTGACTCCGACTGCCGTCCATAAAAAAGCAACCCATACCGAATGACATCAGAGAAGCCTCATTGAACAGTACAATCTCAGTTGATTGAGAACCGACTTCTTCTAGGTTTTCCTTCAGAGGTCTCTCTCTGCCTTCTCAATGTGTTACCATATCATGTTAGGGACCAGATGGGGTTGATAGTCTAGGCTTGCCAATAAATACGGTACAATATTTTCAAGAGCTTGGTTTTCGAAAAATGTTGCATTTTAAGACCAATGGCATGGGTAACATACTAGTATGTTGAAGAGTTGTGCAGAATAAGTACAAAACACAAGATGAAATTGGAAACTTTCAATTAAACATATGATTTCCTTTTATGCTTAGTTGTCACAAGCACATGTCTCTTCCGGCCATCTGTTTATTCCAAGACAGGCGTTCCTGATTCAAAAGTTCGGAAAAGTCCCTTCAATTTATGGAACAATATTTGCTTCACTAAATTTACTAATACAGGGAATAAAACATGATTATTTTTCGGAAAATGTCAAGATTTGTCACTCCAACTTCAAGTTGTGCAGAGGAGAAAGACATTGTTGTAACAACTTGGTTTCAATCATCGTTTAATCTAACTTTCACGCTCATCGGAAACAAACATCTTAGGACTTTTTTCCCGCCAAAAGCCGGAAAGGTGATCAAGTCCGGCAAGGTGGGCAAGTTTTTTGCCCCCGGGGGGCAAAATCTGACCAGAAGGTGAAACAGACACAATCAAATCTTGAAACGGAAAACTCCATCATTCATGGTAATTTGATGTTATGTGAAGAACATTCCCTGCCATTGTGAGGCCTTGTATATTTTTTTTGAAAATTAACACGTGAAATTATTCAATGAGATTAACAACACTTTTTTTTAATTTTGGAGGTTTGGCCGCCATTTCATGGAACATCATAACTGACTTCACAGTGAACTGGAGGAATTGACGGATTTCAAGTAACTCTAGTAGATACGCTTTGCTCGATCGTTCTTTCGGACCATAACATCAAGATTCTCGAACTGTTCTTCCCCACTAATGCCATTGAAAAACATTCCAAATTTTTGTGGATATAGGCTAAACAAAATCTTTCGGAAATCCAAAGTGCAAGAAAGGCTGTTCATGTCAAAATTGACTTTGCTAAAGCCATTTATTGTAAATCAACATTTTCCAGTTTTTCCTCAGCTAAGCAGTGCGGGAGGAACAGTTCGGATTTTCGAAGTGACGCTACTTTTCCTGGCGGGCACTAACCCCCTAAGATCAATAACAATCCTTTATGAAGTTAGCAATGGAGTCTCGTGATTCAAAACGTGGAGTGTACACAGTACTAAGAGACCCGATCTATGTCGTAATTTCTTTCGCTTTTTATGCAAGTTATATCAGTGTTTGATGTTTCTTTTTCATTTCATTCTAGAGCCATTTATTCTAACTTCAAAAATGATGTTCTTGTAATGCACCAAAATTGCATTGGTTTGTCACAACGGTGTTCGAAAGTCTACTAGTCTGAAAGCTTCCCCAGCTCCTTTTTTAAGGTCTGAAATTGGTCGCTCTGAATTGGTTGACGGCTCCTCTTGCCTTCTCCTTTTCCCTTTTTTCTCCTTCCTCACATATTGAGGGTGACTAATTTTGAAACTGAAGTTGACATTTGTAACCTGCAATAACTGCAAAATGAGGCAAAAATCTTGATGTACTTTAAGTACATCTTACAAGTTTTCAAGTACAATTTAAGACTATTTTTTGATACAATAATTAACAATTTGCTGTTAACTGCTGCCAATTTCAAATCACTGAGAATGTACGAGAGGCATTCAAACTTAGCAAAGTGAAGAGCGTATTTTCGGAATTTCTCTCCTTTCCATTACAGGAAATGCTATAAATGCCGCTTGAGGTCGCTTTTTTTATTTGAGCTTTTCATTCTGAGGCGTTGGTTTGTCTGCGCCTAGACGAGGCAGAGGGCGCTTTACATACAATAAAAAAAGAACAGATTTCAATTCTCCTATCCATCCGTGCATAAAGCGCCCTCTGCCTCATGTCGGTGCGGACAAACAAACGGCTCAGAATGAAAAGCACTAATGACGAGTCAAACCGCGAAGTTATGAAGATTATTAGAGAAAACAAGCATTTTTGTTCTCTAGATGGCACCTCTATTGTTTTTAAAGGAACGTCTACGCAGTGCTAGTAACGTCATCTATTGATTTTACATGAAACTTTCACCCAAAATAAATATCTCTGAATTGCTCAAGGTTACCAAAATATTTTAAAAGACATGGAGGATTGTTATTTCCGTGTTTAATCACAAAGGATTGTAAATTACCTAGTGCCCACATTAAAAAAGATGAGAATATGCCATGCTTCCAACGATTGCATTCGTGAATACTCTTCATATCCAAATAGATCACTTTTCTCCACAATTGAAATCAATAGTAACTCATACAACCAAATTGATGTTCTGTCTTACTTTCTTAATTCAGCTACCCTGGTAGTTTTCGTTCCACATGCAACGTAGTAGTGATGTGAAATCTGGGCTTGGGCAAGTTTTTTCACGGGAGGTTGCAAGGCAGGGTCACCTAATGGAGGTTTTGTGCTTTGCTAACTAACTTAAGCAAACACAAATTTGAGGTTAATTTGCAACCCTGATCCAAAGTTACAAAAGTCAGGGGCGCGTTTCAGTGCTTCTTAATGAAAAACCGGTTTTTGAAGATAGGTAGGCAGAGGGAATACCATTTCACTGAAGGTAAATTGGCGACCCCGGTGTACGATGTCACGAAAAAAAGCTTGCCCAAGCGCCTAAGTCACATCACTACAACGTAGAGACGCTCTAGTTCACTGAAGTGCTCTTGATGCCAGCCCTGCACAAACGATTATGTGCAGGGAAACTGAAAATTTAACGAGAATTTTTCTCTTAAACAAGTCTGCCAACATGGAGAGTATTTCTTTTATTCATATACTTAATGAATAATTTTGAGCTTTTTTTGCTCAGAAACCCTACGAAATACTATCAATTAGTTTTCAAGTACCTTTGTAAAGAAAGAAAATTTGGCTTTCAATGGAAAATATTGAGGCCTGTCCAGAGGAAGCCGAACATCTTGAACAGCAATTCCACGAACCAATGAAATGACATTCAATGACATCTAGCGGCAGAAACTAGTCTTTCACATTTTGATGCAATCTTTGGCCTTAATTTAGGATCAAACAGTATGACTTGGCGATATTCTTTCTTATAGACATTGTTCCTAAGGTCGAGTAGGATGAAAATATGATGAAAAATGGCATTTTAGTCTCAACCACTAAGGTTCATATCAAGTTAAAAAATATCTACGCTCTATTCTCCCATGACTTTGCCCCTGTTTTGGCGCCATCTAATGGTAAATTTTGAAACTTGCGCTAAAATCCACAATAAACACGATTTAACTCGCTTATTATTCAAGTTTTTACGCTCCTCTTTTTTTCAAGGTCTCGACGTCGTCAATTTAGCGCTTCTCCAACCCACAACAATAATACTCAACATATTTCAACATCACCTTTGCCGTCGCCAAAGTTGCAAAGACAGTCGCCCCGATTAAGTCCATCGACCCAATTGAAAGATTCTGCTCAACTTACCGTCGACACGGTGCCGTCAACAGGGTCATCAACTCAGAGTAGGACGTTTTTTCATGAGAGTTTTTTAAACTTGATCAAACCCATTTCGCTTTCCTTTAGATAACCACGACACCGATCAGCTTTTACCCACACCACCTGGATCGCCCTCAACCGCTCATTGGAGGAGCAGATTGAATTCGATTAAAAATAATTTATTAGGATCCCCGAGATTTCACCGACGCAAAATGCAAGGTAATTCAAACTAACTATGCAGTGAAGTGGCCTTCATCAAGCAGTTTTCCTAATTTTAGCTGTTTAATCAAGTAATATCTGTTTTAAGATTATATGCAATGTTCTTCATTATTTTATCCATTTGGAAAGACTTTTTGCTAATTGAATTAAGGTATCAATCACTTGACTAAGGTATCTATTTTAGGGTTTGAGGAGCCTGTCGCATCAACACCCGAGTCGTCTCCCGAACTTACCAAACGGTCTTGGTTTGGAAGTCTCATTTCCACCGACAAGGATGAAACTTATACAATCATTGTTAAGGGGAAATCGTTGGCACAAATTAAGGCGGATTTGATTCACGCCTTCCTTTCGGTATATTTTATGATTGCTTCATTTATATACTAAATGTTCGCATTTGTAATTTCTCCGTTGGCTTTTTTCTAGATCACAGACCTCCAACATAACGTGATTTCTCCTTTGTCCTTTCATTTGGAGTATAAACGGGGCAGCACTGCTCCAACTATGTTCCAAAGACAAGTGAAGATGCAAGTTGATATGAGCCATGTTAGTTCCATAGATCGAGGACCAGAGGCATTATTCGCCATTACTTTTACTCTAATTTCTGGTATGACCATTGCCTAAGTGAGAATTCGAATCATTGCAAATAACTGACCATTTCATTTTAGGAAATATTCGGCGCTTCCGTAGAATTTGTGAACACACTCAGAGTGTGGTTTCTGTAGTTCGCCGTCCACCTCCTCATTCTCCAAGGGCTCAGCGTAAAGCTACCTCTAAATCTACTTCGAAATCGTCCTCTAATGCTGATATAAGTGAAAGCTCTTCGTGCAACTCTGAAATGTCTGAAAGGGTTTGCGACAAGCCCCAGCCACTCCAAGGCAGTGCTTATGTTTCTACTCGACAAGGACATCGACAAGTAAGCAAACACATGACCACATACGAACGCAAGGAAATCTTGAAATATTTTCTTCTTTTAGCAAATACCTAATGTCAATGGAAATGAAATATCTCGGCCACCGTCTAGGGCTTCCGAAAAATCGAACGGAACCTCACCCCAAGAATCTATGGAATCTAGCGAAAACATGCTTAATGTGCGAAAGAAGTCCACTGATCATTGCAAATCAGATTTGGTTTTATCTCGCATTGTCCCGACCATACAGACGCCGCCAACCATTTGTTCCACCGAGGTTGTAGACAACACCAATGCTAAAGATTCCAAGGGTGTGCATAAATTTGGTCAAGACTCTTCCAAGCGGCAACTCCAAGATGACTCGATATTCCATCCAACAAATTCGCTAATAGCATTCAGTGAGGAGCGAACAGCTCATTCTTCGTCGTCCAAGGTGGACGACTCAAATTCTCGGGTTTGATGACAGTCCGGCCTGAGGGCCGGCATTTGCAATTCTAATTGGAACGGTTGGATGTTTCGGAAGCCTACGTCGTTTTTATCTTAATCGAGATATCACAAGGTTTTCAATTTAAAATCTGCTTTTCATCCTTCTTCACTACCATTTCCAGAGCGTCCGAATCATTTTTTCAATTGCAAGAGACATCATTGAGCAATGCTTATTTCAGCTTTCAAAGTAGGCGTGTTGAGGCTACTTCTGTGATAGTGTCAATTCAGGTTCCGCGGGATTGCTTTCATTATTTCTTGATCGAAACATGAAATTGTTCCGAGTACTTTGTTGTACTCATCTAGTAATGACAAACACTTAGTCTAGTTCTTGCCTTCCTGGGGAAAAATATTATTACGGAGTTGGATTCATATTACAACATTTACCTTAGTTCTCCCATCAGCCTTGAAACACTTTTTAAAACAAGATTCTCCAATGTTACGCCATATGAAATGTACTAATTGTTACATACTTCATGAAATATAGTCATGCTGAATAATGAAACTTCTTAAGCTACTTCACCAGAAATTAACCCAAAAAATGTCTGAAGCTGGAGGAGAGTGAGTCAATCGAATGCGATTCGTGCTGAGTTTATTTATGGCAAGTATTCAATCATTCTACTTTGTGCTTGCTAACAAGGAGGATAATATTTTTTCGTATACGAACTTCGTGGCATTCAAACCCCAAAGAAAGTCGATGTGGTTGAATTCGGGCATTGGGACGTGGTACGACTCTTCAAGGTTGGGCAATCTCTCCACTAATTGCTTAACATCCTTGCAATGAAAGAAGCCAGGTTAGTCAGTGAGTAGACTGATTTTTGTTTCATAAGTCTACCGAAGGAATGCAAAATGTGAGGAAAGAAAGGTTGGAAAGGTTGTGGTAAGGGCGAAGGTTGGATAAGGCCTTAAATCGATGAGCAAACCAAACGAACAAGTAATCTTGTAATTAGGCATCTTCTTTAAGAAACTTTGAATCAAAAGATCCACACTCCAAATTGTCTTTCTAGCAGATATAAAAGCTAAAATGCATCTTTGACATTTTGCCTTACCTGTGGATCTGCTAACCAATCATTGTCACTCCACAATAGTGTGACTGGCAAATCAACTGACTCTAAATTGTAGATTGGCGGGCTGATTTGTCCGTAACGTTTCAAGTTTCCAAAATATCCGTTATCAAACTTTCGAAATTTGGCGGAGTTCACCATTTGGGAAAAGTGGATAATGGTTTTTGTTGACGTACCTCCTGGTTCATGACCTATAATTATGGGAAGGAGTGTCTACCGACCGAAAAACGGTAAATTATTGCCAATCTATTTGCAGTTTGCTGATTTTTATGGTTCGCTTACCATATTCATTTGCTTGTGATCGAAACCGCAAAGCAAGAAAATGGCATCTTCACATAGCTTCAATTGTAACATTGTTTCATCGCAAACATATTTTTCAAAAAGCTGCATGGCCGCTGTTGTTGGCTGGAATTGATGGATACCCAGGATTCTAAACAAAAACTGCAATGAAAATGAAAATAGATGCTGAAAATACTCTCTCGCCAAAACATGAAAGGGTCAAGTGATTTCAAATTTCATCATTGGTACTGACCTCTACTTGGTTGGAAAACGGAGCCAAGAGTCTGATTGGGCTTCGTATATGTTGGACCTGTGCTACCGGTGCTAAAGCAAACATCCTTTTGACATGCGCTTTCATCCAGGCTGCATTTTGATCCATGGCGACCCAAAACATTGTTGTGCCCATTGAATGACCAATGTAGTCAAGCTTGGTTGAAATAGAATTTTGCTCGAGAACATAAAGTATAGCAGCCGGAAGGTCGAACATGCCCATCTCATCAAATGAGAAGTCCCAGTATTCGTCACTGTTAATGGACAAATTGACGTGCTTTCTCGAGTAGATGTTTCCTCGCGCATTCCCAAGCCAAACATCAAAACCATGGTCTACTAAAATGTAGCCTGAAAAAAAACGTGCAATTTAAAATTAAACTTCCAACTTGAATTTCAATTTACACAAATATTGGCCTATGATTTAAATTTGTGCTAGTAAACACTTTTCAAACTTTTTTGTGTTTCATTATTCTCTTACCTAAACTTTTTTGTGGCGATCCCATCACAAAATCAGCCGACGTTCCCAACAACCCGTGTTGCAAGAAAACCGCACGTTTTGGGGAATTTTTGGGCTTCTTTGAAAGAATTCGATGTAGGACATTCACATAGCCATCCGATGTTACATACTCGTGCTCTTCGCAAACGTAACCGTATTGTTGAACCATTTCCGGCTAAAATAGAATGGAAGTGGCGTTATTCTCTCATTGAGTCAATAACGCAAGATTTGATCGAATCATCCAATGCAATCAAACAATTTGACTACCGACAAGGAGTTGGGTTTCAACTTACCCAAGGAAATCGTAATATTTAGTGATCCTTGACTTACCACAAGGAGGGAATCCGAATTGACAGGCACCATTGTTTGAGTTGTGATCAACCCATTTTGCTCTGGGACTCGATGTGTCTGCAAAGCTCCACAGCATTGAAACGCGACGAGCCAAACTGAAGCAAAATATTTTGTAAGAACTCTATCAACGAGAATAACGAAAAAACCCTAAATCACACTTACCTATAGCAGCAACTATTATTTTCCTTAAGGACATTTTCGAGTTCAGCTTGTGACTGCGAAAGGGGGAGTTTACTAAATGAAGACGCTTGTTTAGACAATGAATGAATCTTCAAGATAGGGGTGGGTGGGTTAGTGGAATGGCCAATCTATCATTTTGACATTTGTCACATTTTGACATTTGTCAACTGTCAATTGGCCGATCTTTTAAGAGAATGGCAACGCCCACAATTTGGAGCTTGTCTATGATTAGACCGTTATCTCGGTGCCAAGAACGTGATTGGTTATTCGATTTTGCTATGGGTGACGAAAATTGGTAGGGTCACAATATGTAGAAACTGGCTAGATAGCCTAATTAGATGAAGATTTTGCTTACGATATAGTCCTCTTAAGTATTACTTATTTTAGGAACCTTATGTCCGTCTTAAGAGCTAATGTTACTTCCAATTTGTTGCATTTTCGTTTGAATTTTGCAAGTTAGAATGGGCTCCCTGCTGTTTTCTTGGTGTCAGCTGGCCATTTGTTTTTGTTAACTCACTTGTGGATCCATAGCGCACTACAAACACATGGAAGGCGTGTCTTCACTCTTCATCCTCGTTCTTCATTTCAAGTGTTTGTTTTCTTCTTCAACACGTAAAAGGAGGTTAAATTGACATCCGCGTGCACCTGAGCCTCGTGGCTGATTACATTATGGTGCAATGCTCAGCCTTTGGTTGTTCAAATCGGAGTGGGGACCCGCTCAAAAAAGTTCAATACTTTCGGTATCCTCGCAAACTAAGCCTCCGAAAAGCTTGGCAAGCCAAGGTCAAACGCTTAAGTTGGGAGCCTACAGATCACTCCAGATTGTGCGAGGTAAGAATTTTGGTTTTTTGAGTTCAAACAATGAAATTGTAATATACAGGGTGCGGGAAAAAGTATGATGGTAAGGCAGTTCAATTTTCACCACTTCTAGTCCTCATTCGGGTTCCTCAGCTTCCAATTTTTTGGTTGTCTTAAGTTGGAAAGGAATATGATCATTAAAACCCGTCGTTTTTCCCGTCTTCTTTAGTATTGTTCCCGCATAGAACAAATCAGATTTGCGACGCCTTTAATTTCCTGCTCCATCATCTTAGTATTTACAACAAAGTTTGTAAAAGGACATTAATAGAAGGAAAACAAAGCTTCAAAAATAAAGTGCTTAGACTCATCACACCTTGTTTTGTTGGGCAGAAAATTTGAAGTTAGTCGGGCGAAAAATTACCCTCCACACCATGGAAAGTATTGACAAGCATCAAGGATTTAACAGTTCCATAAAAAACTGATTAATTTTAAATTGAACGGAAAGAAGAAAGATCAATCACTTTATAGGCATTGAGGGCTGTTTGCAAGTGGAATTGATGAAAGAGATTTGATTACGTTTGGAGATTCATATTTCTTTTTATCAGTAATTTTTTGCCAATGAGACTCAAGATTTTTGAATTTTCAGGCCCATTTCCAAGATACCTGTTTCCAAACATTTCCCAGCGGAAAACGAGGCCTGAAAGCAGATGCCATCCCAACACTTTTTTCTTTCCGAACAAACTCTTCTCCAAAAAAACGGTTGAAGCCACATCTCTCTTTACTGGACATTAGAGCGTCAAATCAGAAAGCCGTGATCAAAGATCACAATTACTGCAAAAAGGATGGAGCTGGAATTGAACCACTTGTAACAGAGGACATTCAGGAACACTTGACTATCCTTGACGCCCAAGATTTTCTTCTCTTGAAAGAAAATGAGATTAACGAAGAATCGACGGTTGAAATTACGACTACCGAACACTACATTCATGAATTGGAAATGAAATTGGAAGAGTCAAAAAATAAATTGAGACAACAAGAACTCGAAATCAATGAGTTGAAGAAGGAATTTCAGGAGACTCGAATGCCAAAATCTTCACTGATGAAAGAAAAAGATGATGAAGTCCGTTACTTACAAAGAGGAACAATGAGAGGTGCTTCATGGAGCAAGAACACAATCAAAAAGGCACTCAAAATTAGATTTTCGTGTGGAGCTGCTGGCTATGGAGTTCTTCAGGATCTGGGATATCCTTTACCATCAAAGAGGACATTGCGATGGCGAACTGAGGACATTCACCTTGAAAGTGGAGTATTACACGAGGTGTTCGAAATGCTCCGAATAAAATCCTCAACCATGCAGCCAAATGATCGCCTGTGCGGGCTAACTATGGATGAGATGGCTTTAAAGCCATCTTTTGATTATGACCTCAAGAGTGATTCCTTTATAGGGAACGTCACGCTTCCAAATCACTCTGGACGTGCCACAAAAGCCCTTGTCTTCCAAATTTGTGGAATTACCGCGAGATGGAAGCAAACCGTGGCGTACTTTCACACCTCAGGATCTGTTGATGGCTCTGTCATTGGTCCAATTGTGAAAGACATTGTGACCCGATCCCATGAAGTGGGATTAGAAGTTATCAATCTCACTGCCGACATGGGCAGCTCGAATTTGGCGTGCTTCAATTGATTTGGAATCAAGTGTGGGAAAAATAGTTCTTGGGCTGTGAATGTCCCTCATCCTTGTGATGACAGTAAATCATTGCATTTCATGCCCGATCCTCCTCATGTCTTAAAAAATATTCGTGCTCTTTTTTGTGGAGATAAGAGCATCAGCAAGCAACCTCAAGACATCATTCTTCCAAATTGGTTTGTGGCAGCCAAGGGACTCACTTCTACTCGAGCTACCATGGAACACATTGAATTATTGATGGAAGCTCAAGGAAAACCCGGATTAAAGCTTGCAACCAAACTATCTGAAAGAGTGATCCATCCCACGAATTTTGATAAAATGAGTGTGGCGGGTGCAAGAGCTTTGTTTTCTAAGCCTGTGGTGGATGGATTGATCTATCTCGTGAAAGAAGAGGGTTATTCTTCAGATTTGCTAACCACCGCAGCTTTTGTGGACGTTGTCAGCAAATGGTTCGATTTGGTCAGTTCAAGAGAAATACGAAGAGCCTTGAGCCGAAAAAGAGAAGATAAGTTCAAAGAAGCCATTGCCTTTTTGGAGGAGATCATCAAACTTTTTCACGACATTACTTTCGACAAAGGCGGTTGGAAGCCCATTCAGACGGGAGTCATCATGAGTACCAAGACATTGATGAACCTCGCGTATTTTCTCTTGGACGTCAGAGGTCTTTCCTTCTTCATGACCAGCCGAATGAGCCAAGATTCCCTCGAAAACCTGTTTTCCATGGTAAGATCAAAGAATCCTGTCCCAACTGCAAAAGAGTTCAAATACAATTTGAGGGCCATCACCATCTCACAATACTTAAAAGAGCACACAAACAGCAATTACGATTTTGCCGGAGACACAGACTTAGCTGATTTCTTCGATAGCGATACCCTCAACGCTCTGAACCTTGATCGCCAAAGTGAAAATGCTGAAGCACAAAAGGATTTCTTCCCGCACTCGACTCTAAACCAAGAACCAAAAGAACTCGCCAAAATGACGCACAACATTCTGTATTACGTGGCTGGGAACGTGATAAAAGCCGTAAAGAAACGTCACACAACGTGTGGTTCCTGCCTTCCGTCCATTGAATGGGTTGGAGAAACAACGTCGGAAAATGCAAGCGCCGGCCTTCAAAGCATTAAGGACATGACTGGACACAGCTTAGTCCAATGCCCGAATAATTTATTTCAAAACTTCTTCGTGCCCGCTGAAAAGCATTTCCTAAATTTAGCCGATGATTTAGCCAAAACATCGGGAAAAAACGTTCTTCAGTGCTTAGTGGAATCGTTTCAACCTCAGACCACCATTCCTGATTGCCACAAGTTAAGCCAGAACCTAGCCAGCCAATTTTTTCGCACTCGATTACACGCATTTGCTAAAGATATTAGAGGTTGTCAATCCAGCAAGAAAAAGGGAGAACGAAACTCAAGTAAGAGTATTGAGATGCGCCACAGGGTAAACAGTCTCCAATGATTTGAGAACTTGTCTCGCAAATTTACAATTCCATGATAATCGTTGAATATAAACCAGTGTCAAAAGGTTCAAATTGTGATAGCCATTTAATGGCAAGTCTTAAGTCATGTTTCCCTTTTCTTCAAGAAATACACGTATGATTTTAAGTTGCGTTGTATTGGTGCAATTCATGATCTTGACTTAGATGTATTGATAAGTTAGAATTGATTGCATCCCAAAACAAACAATATTTGCCGAAAGAGATTTAAAACAGAACCCAGAAACCTTTTTCGGCCAAAATCACGCCCAATCATATCTTCAATGAGGGTTTAAAATGTAATTACAACACTCCAGAGATGAAGGAGGTATCCGAGCCATGGAATCGCTAATCAAAAAGCTATTATTTTGAAGTCGCGGATAAATTCGATTTTCCAAAATAAACATTACTGATTCATCTGTCACAATTTTTATCTCTTGAAACAAAGGTAATGGTTGCGTCAGATTACAGGAACTGAAGGATCTAAAATACATCCTTGTCGGATTCGGATTATCACTCTAATCTGGAGGTTCAAATCCCAAATCCCGCTCTATGAGCGGGGGCTCATAGAGGAGGTGGTGTCAAAGGATGAGACAACATTTAAAAACCACATTGAACATAAATAATTTTATCCCAAAAATTTGATGAAACAGGTCTTTTTGCATGAATTACTAACCTGTCTTAAAATTGACCAATCTCGTTTTTGACCTAAACAGTTCATATTGTTTCAAAATGTAATGTAAAAATTTTTTGAAACTAGAGAACCCAAAAATATCTAATTTTGAAAGGAAAATTTGCGTTATGCCATTAGTTTATTTTACGTGTACACACAGATCCATAATGTAATTCAAAATCATGCACACATATAATATAAGGTGAAATTTGAGTTCCTCCTCTTTTAAGGAATGGTGAAGGTCCCAGCAGATCCCGGGCATGTTGAAATCCCCGACTATTAACCCAATATTAAGCTTACTTTCTGCGTACAAGATGGATATTTTTGTACATTTTTGTTAATTCCCTTACAACAAATGGGAAAAAACAGTTATGTTATCAAAAAAAAACCTTTCTTTCATCATTTGATTTCTCTATTAATTGAGTCCTCGATTCTCTGATTCAAGTCAACAATAAAATATGATCGTTTACTAAAATCAATAGAGGCACTTTCATGATTATGTTGAAAAATTCATACATCATGCATCATGGATTCTAACTGATCCTCCACGATTTGCGGTGCAAAAATATACACAAGAAGTAGCATTTATTACTCATCCTTCTTTATGGATTATTTAGTGACACGAATTGATGCTCTCGACACTTACATTGCAATCGTAAGAGTAAAATAGAGCAAGATCAGAAGTGTCCGAGTAACCAAAGGGGGAGGCAAATCCGGCGAGGGGCGAACCACACGGAAATGATGAGGGGGACGGGCACAGCCTTGTACTTGCATTGAGGTGCATCAATTGATAATGGACGTTCTTTATTTCTGGTTTAGTGAGAACTGAGAACCTATTTTTCAAGTCACACAAAATAACAGAATCCATAACAAATGGCCAGCTGACGCCACCAACACAACTGCAGGGAGCCCATTCTAGCTCGCAAAATTCGAAGACGGGAATGCAACGAATTGGAATGAAGATCAGCCTGTACGACAAACATTAGGTTTCCAAACTAAGCACATTTATAGGGACTCAATCATGGTCAAAACTACCTTCTGCTTAGTGCGTTCAACCACTTTCTACATATTGTGACCCTACCAATTTTCGTCACCCATAGCAAAATCGAATAACCAATCACGTTCTTGGCACCGAGATAACGGTCTAATCATAGACAAGCTCCAAATTGCGGGCGTTGCCATTCTCTTCTTTTAGTCTCTATTAGTTAGGTATTCTTTTTGCGACATGTGGTATTTGAAATAAATTTTTAAGTTCCAGCAATTGAAAAAACTTTCTTTTTTGTCCGCTAACTAGATTTGAACAACCAAAACACCGAAAATTATTTTGCTACTTAATATTCTCCAAGCTAATTGCTCTTTAAAAAATCAACAAAACGGCTGATTGGAAAGAATTGGCGGTGTTTAAAAAATATTTTACCATATGAAATTGGCATTTCAGCCTGAATTCTTTAATCATTTCCTTTGAAATAAAGCACGCTCATGGTCAAAGTAAAAACAAAATATTCAGTAAGAAAATTGACATTTGAATTCAGAAGGGCTCACCTAAAAAAAGTGTTTCCCAAAAATAATATTTGATTGAGTTTTCTGATGTGATTGAAACGAAACGGTCAAAATAAAACAACTAACCTCACGAAACAAATCATATAAATATTTAAAAAACTTTTAAAAACAGATTTTGCTTTAGTGCTTATTCCAGTAATTGTTGGAAGTAGGTAAGATTTATTGTAAATAAAAAAGGATATGAATATGATGATATATGATGATAAATATGTGTATAAAGGAAGCCAGAGTGGCCGCGCGTACTAATGCGTTCTTATAAGCGCCGAGTGTAAGTGCTTCCCCAGACGGCGTAGATTCGATTCCGTTGGGGATCGAATTGAAGCTGTCGGGAGAAATCCTTCAATTTACAGGGAATCGCATTCCTTGTAGCGGTAGTAGAAAATCCGCAACCAAAACAAAAAAAAAATATGAAATTTCATTATTTTTTCATTCAAAAATGGTACTGAAAATTTTCGCATTCAGGGAGGAGACGTGGTGTCGTGGTTAGCGCAGTTTCCTGTAGTGAGAGAGGTCCCAGGTTCGATTCTCCTCCCTGACCTTTCTCAAGGAAACTTTTAGACGCTATTCCATCCCCACAGACGGAGAACCATTCTGATACCGGACTTGAAATTGCCTATCGGAAATAATTTAATTTGGACGATGTGATCGCTGGCTTCGCTGGCCGGGCGAGGCTCAACCCTCCGACCCTAGCACCCACAATTCAAAAAAAAATCCAAAAAAAATCATCTAAAGTTTCCTCAATAGAGAATATCTATAATAGGCAATGATATTTACCTTTTTTTCATGGTGTGCAACGTCCAAATTTTGAGTAAAATCTAGCAGCCCTGATACCTTACACTACCTTACACTAGTGATGTGACTTGGGCAAGTAATGAGTCATCACAGACACCCCAAGCACAAGTTGTTGACAAGCATTACTTGGGCAATACACCAATACACTTGGCAAGCTCAAGGAACATTGGAAGATGCAGTTGCCGGCAGTTGCTCTTAGAAGATTTCAGATGCTTGCAGTGTGACTTAGAAGAAAAGAATGTCAAGTTGCATTTTCAATGATCTTTTGACCTTAATAATTTAGCAATAAACAGTGGAAGTGAAACAAAAAATATTTTGATTTGGATAGCATTTGCAAAACCATGTTTTTTCTTTAGTTTCCGTTCTAAGCCACACATGAAAACACTTTTCGGGCCAATCAAGAATGAGATTTAACAGTCACACTTGGGAACAAGCTCGGTCACTCAGAGTTGCTAGAAAAAAATATAAGATGCCAACTCTTTTTTTTTTTTTTGAAATATTCTCAAAAGCTTTTGCATGTCTCGATACAAAAGCTTTGAATTGTGTATTTTCATCTAAAAATCCGTCCTAACAAGGGCATGGGCCCTATTTCGCTGAAACTTTCTGGTTAATTGAAATTCTGATGCCCAAGGTTTAGTCTTCATTCCTAGCAAATTTGGCAAACCTGTAAGGTGGGAAAAATACTTGTACAGGCACCCAAGTAGACAGTAGACCCAAGTTTCGGCAAGTCCAAGGTACTGTACCGGACCGCTTGCCCAAGCTCTTGTTTGCCTCCCATCACTACCTTACACACTCTTCGACGCTGTTGAACCTAGTGTTTTCATTGAGTTCTATTAAATACTAGAGAGATAATGCCCTAAAATTTGCACCATTGTCAAATCCTGAATAAACTCTGCATACACTATCTACTACTGATGGGATTTCCCAATCTTTTTTCCGGCTGGCCTTGTTTGAATTTCAGCTACCTAAACCAAACCAAAGTATAGGGTGGTCCTTTTTGCCTGAGCTGTAAATTATCAACATATTATGTTTTCAGAGTTCTTCAATATCTTGCTCTATTTGTTAAGGCATTTTCTTTAATAGAGGCTTTTTGATTCATGTTTGATCAAACTTAACTGCAAGAACCTTTTTAGTTCTAATGTGGCTCAAATTCATAGATTGTTCCTTAATCATTAGACAACATACAGCCCGCCCAATCTGCCTGATAGGAGGCAAGGCCACAGATCTGTGGTCAAGGCTACTTAATTTTGCTGTGGTGAAAATGTTACTTTCACTGCTGTTGAGTGGACAATCAGAGTGGCCAAACTGACTTTGGGAAGGTTTTAAAATTTGTCATTTTGGGTGGGCTTCCATTGAAGTTCATTTATTGATTTTGCTCAAGATAACCAAAAATCATTCCATCGAGGATTGGCATATATTTTCGAGTTCATTCCATTAAATATGTTTTTAATAATGTTCTTTCACATTCATATCAAATCCAACACAACCTCACCCTGTGAAACCTTCCCTTAGGTCAAGAAAGAGACCATTGCAGAGGACAAAAAGTGACCCAAATTTCAAAACTGTAATAGTAAACAGAGAGTTTTTAAGTATAGGGCTCTTAAGTTTAGAGTGAAATAATGAAATGCAACCTTTTGCAGGCGTAGTTGTTCTGACCAAAGAAGCAAAATTTCACTAGGCTCATATGTGATTATAACCATATTTTGACCATTAGGAGTTGTCAATCATGCTGACAACTTTTTTTCAAAAATGAGGACCATGATAATATTCAACAATTTGCAATGTTTATTCAATAGATCTGAATCTTAAAAACTGAAAAAATGGTGTTCAATGTATCCATATCAGCCATTTTAGAATTCTTTGATGTTTCAGTGCTTATCTTTGCTCAATGAAATTTATATAAGACTTTCAATTTCATTCTTCAATTTAAGAGTATTGTAATGAAGATATTTTCTTAAGGTTTGCATTTCAAAATAGTTCAAATAACTATAACAAATAATGTTTTTAGAACTTTTGAGCTAATTTGAAATGCACATATTTACAAAATATCTTCATTTTAATACTCTGACATTGGAAAATGCCATTGAAAGTCTTGAAACACTTTTATATAGCAGTGGGTGAGGCATGGTGTAGTGCATACTGCGTTGGTTTGTCATGTGGATGGATGGGGTTTGATCCCGGTTGACTGCCACCCTCCAAACTCAACTCTTTGTTGTCAAAATTTGTAGACAAAAAGCGTTGAACCATCTCTCAATGAGATCAACTACCAATATCTACCATTGGCAGCCAAAAAGTGGCAAGGGGCGGGAATATTCCTTCATCGCCCTTTTTCAGTGATGCACTGACTCCTTGGCAAACAAACAAACTTTCATGGAGCAACCCTACGTGCTGATACATGGAAGAATATTCAAGAATGGACAAAATGAATACTTTGAACACAAATTTTTCAATTATTTAGGATTATATATGTTTAATCTTGTCACAGTCATCATTTTTGCAAAAAGTTGTCAGCACAATTGAGCAAGTCCTAATGGTCGAAAAATGGTTATATTCAAATGCAATTAAGTTTGGAAAATTTTGTTAAAGATTTTGGAAAAATATGTAAAACTTGTAGCAACCAAAAATCACTTTTATTGCATATACACCAAGGGTAAGTGATGTTTCAAAAAACAAATTTGAACTGCCAAAATTCGAAATTATGAGGACTTTCAACAAACTGTGGTGATTTAAACCTGTTTCCATTCAATGGCAATGACTCTTTCAAAGGAATTGCTACTTATGAATGAATACTGTCGCAACCCTAATAGCGTGGAGTGTTCAGCGGAACGTGCGGTTGGTCTGCCTGCCATCATCCCCGGGCAGCAAGGCAGTAAGTATAATCACAAAACCTCAATGAAATAAACTTCCTCTTCCGGCACCGAGTCGGTTAGAGAACGCCAACCACGAAACAACGTGTAAGTGTTTTATTTCCTAACTTAGAATATTTCCATTAGTATTTAGGCATATCATTAGCTTAGGGTAATCGCTACAAATACAATGAATTGTGCATATTTTTCCAAAATCCTAACCAAAAGTGCTCAAACTTGAAATTCAACCATTGTCATAACATGAAAGCCATAAGGGCAGTTTGTAAATTGCCAATCCCTTAAAATTCCAAAATTCTCACGATTCCTGTCTGTCGTAGTAGGAGTACTGTCGCCAAACAATCCTGTTCTCATGTTTCATCCACATGTGATAAGATTTTTGATGAGGTTACTCAAACCTTCTTTGCAGTCTTAATTGTCGAGAAATTTTGCTTCTTGGGTCTGAATGCCTGCACCAGCAAGAGGTTGTATCTTTTGATTTTACTATGTAAGTGAGAGCTCTATTTTTGAAATTTTACATGCAACACTGCATTGGTAACCCTTTGAAGATAACGCCCTCACCGGTTTGCAAAGAACGCTTTAGTGGCTTACAATGAACACCCTCAACGGCTTACGAAGAACGCCCTCGCCGGCTCACAAAGAACGTCCTCACCAGCTACAATATGGAACTCTAATACTCATCATGCTGGAAGTGTCATCAATGAAGAACGCCCTCACCGGCTTGCAAAGAAAGTCCTCACCAGCTGACAAAGTATACCCTCACCGGCTTCCAGATAACGCCCTCACCGGCCACGTAATGGAATCGCAGAGCCCCAGGTACGGGGAAATGGTTGCCAACAGGATGCCCTCTACTCTTACATAGAGGATTCGGATCACTTTTTTTAAAACAAAAGTGATCCATCGTACCTTAAAATCATTCAAGACATCTGTTAATCAACAGTAAATCCTTTATCATTATTATATTATTTTTATTATAGGGAAGTGTGATGGATTCAATGTTCAATATTTTATACTAATTCAGTTGAAACTTGTGGCTGTGAGCTTCATTGTAACACAGTCCAAAAAGACGCCCAATTTTTATGAAACTTGATCTCAGTATAGTTGAACCCGTTGTCTGAAGTTGGTTTATTTTATTCAGGTTATTTTACTCAGGTGTTTAATTGAGATTCATTCTTAGTTTTGTGCGAGCCATTGGTTGCACATTGCGAGCACTTCAGTTTTGACAAATTCCTTATAAAAGAAAACATCATTTTTAAATAAATGGCAAGAAAAGGAGTGGTATATAATGTTGCAACTTTGTTCTAAAGTGATGTTTGCTATTGTCGTAACCGCGAGGTAAATATATCGTGGTCTTTTCCTCACCGATTACCAACCACCTTTTTGGTTCGTCTTTTGGCACTTTTGTTCGAAATCGCTTCCGAGCTGCACAGTTTTTAGGACCGTTTTGGGCTACGCGTCAGCTTAAGTTTGGGTCCTGTGGTGAGAGGTCGCTGGCCATAGCTTGGCTCCGTCTCCCTATAACTTCCAAAGGAAGATGCGACTACAGCAGTTTGTTTTTGTTTTTGAGAGTCCAAAACGATCTGAGTGAAAAAATGATAAAGAAGTGTTATGTACTCAAATTTTATTTGCTATTTTATACCAGTTCAGTGCATGAATTATCTGGACATAATTCCAGCATGTATACCTGTCTCTTAACGATAGTTTATGCACCCCATTCTTGTGTGAAACATGTACACCATTACTCATTAATCCTTTTCAACTTATCCTTCAATGCCAATGGTTCAGGTTAAAAATACATAATAACACCATCAAAATGAATGTATTGTACTCCATGAAAGTGACCTGTTCCTTACTGCATTCTGCATGAACAAACATTCAGAAGGAATCATCACTGACTCAACTATAAAATGACAAAGTGTTGGTTCAATCTTGTGCTTCCTCTCTGTTTGGCTTGCAAAAATGTTGATATGTGGCATTAAATTGATTCAGACCATGTAATGATGGCTGAAAGCGATGTTTTTGAAGGACAGAATGGGTCTACTGTGGCTGTGAGCTTCATTGTTAACATTAGAACCACATTTCTACAAGCAGACACACAATTTTCATAAAACAGGATATTGTATCACCTATTTTTCTATTTGATTGCATATTATAGTCTATTTTTTATTTAGTTATATATTCTATGCAATCCTATCTGAGGATAGTTAAACCCGTTGTCACAAGTTGGTAAGTTCATTATATATAAATAAGATTCATTTACTCAAGACCCATTCTCAATTTTGTGTGAAAGTTTTTTGAAGCAACTCAGTTTTGACAAATTCTTGGGAACAGAAAGTATCATAATTAGAATAAATGGCAGAAAAGGAGTGCTATCTTATCCTGCAACATTGCTGTCAAATAATGTTTACTATCAAACACTTTTTTGGTTCGTCTTTTCGCAATTTTGTTCAAATTCTCTGCAGAGCGCACCGTTTTTAGGGGCGTTTTGGGCTACACGTCGGTTGAAATTCGCTCCCTATGGTGAGAGATTCCTGGCTCAGGATTCATTCCATTCCAGCCCTGGACGGTACATCATTTCTTCAGCAGGCTTGCTTTTCAAAATGAACCAAAAATGCCAAAACTTAAAATTTAAATTGGAAATATCAAGCTTTCTATGCAATCAAATGAAAAGAAAATTGCTCAAATTTTAGGTTTGCAATTTGTGACCTGCAGTCCGAAATGATTTATTTTTTTGCGAGGAACACCGTCAAATTTGCTTGGGGCAAAGTGGGATTGGTGATCTGTTGTGGTGATAAGAGCAAAGTACAGTCACAAAGTGCGCCATCTAGTGGATTTCATGCCGTTCCCATGAAACACATATTTTTGAAGATTGCAACGGTCATTCATCAGTTTTGGACAAACTAAAGTGCCTAAAATGTTGATGGCGGAACTCCAAATAGAACTTTAGTGCTTTTCTGATGAATTTTGACATAAATCATGCCTTAAATTACCTTCATTGTAGTCAGATTTCCATGCCAATTTTAGAGGGATTTAATTATTAATTTCAACCAAAAACCACCACAGGTCCATTAACAATACTCAGTCAACATTTTAGGCACTTGATTTTGTCCAAAACTCATGAATGACCGTTGCAATCTTCAAAAGCATGTGTATCATGGGAACGGCGAGCTGTTGCCGCATGAAATCCACTAGATGGCGCACTTTATGACTGTACTCTGGTCTAGTGGTGATTATGGACCCAATCAGTCTATTTTTAACAATACATAGCCAGGCAATTTGCAGAGCTCTCTGAAAATTTGTTCCCACTATGTTGCTGCTTTGGCCTAAATCGTCTCTATCCATTATTGCACCACTTCAAATCAGAGGTGAAAATCGTATTGAAAATTGTTAAATCATGAGAAAATATTGAAAACAATATCATGGCATGGCATGGCTGATATTAAAAAGAAATTTTGAATGACATCAGAATAAGCCATCATAGTTAAAAGGTCAAAGATGGGGAGGAGACGCCAAGCACAAGAAAAGTCTTTTGCTTCGTTGAGTTTGGTGTAACACACGACAACATCAATCAATCAATCAATCAGTGAATCAATCAATCAATCAATCAATCAATCAATCAATCAATCAATCAATCGATCAATCAATCAATCAATCAAATCACAAGAAGAAAAAAGACATGTCAAGTTTGAACTTATAAACTTCAGCGCATAAATTTGAGGTACTCGTTTGCGTTGACCGTCACAGTACGGTCAGGTTTGAGTACAAAAATTATGTACTCAAATTTGATTTTTGTACCAAGCCTGATTGGGCTTTTTACTTTTTAAAATAATTTGGCCTAAGAATTTAATGCAAATAAAGATGCCTTAAATGTCCTTCAAAATGCAAATAAAAGGGCCCGGAAAGCAAATAAAGTGTGAAGAATATTATGTTTCAGGGGGACATTTAATGCCTTGTTTTGGAGAAAGTCTGGGTTGTCGGTTCAAGACTTATGGGGCTAAAAATTGCAATCTTTATA
>CM021316.1:3718089-3758815 GCA_010645155.1 Tigriopus japonicus | reverse complement strand
AACATTTTGACAACATTCAATTAAAAGATGAAACTGTTACTAAACTTCATTTAATAATTTTTATTCCCTTGAAAATCATGTGTTCTACTTATTTTCCCAAAAAGTCTCCAAAATGCAAATAAGGGCCCAAAATGGCAATACAAGTTTTTGCGTCAAATTCTCAGGCCTAATAATAATATTATGAAAACAACACTTAAGCATTGATGGCTTTGTGTTTGGTAATCCACAAAAAACTAATCATGGATAAATCTGAAAACTCGTAACAAAGGCTCGACGTACACAACATTTTGGCAACATTCAATTAGAAGATGAAACTGTTACTAAACTTCATGTAATTTCTTTTTTTCTTTCATTAACATGCGTAGAAGATGAATTTGTAATTTATGATGGACACCCCTTGTACATTAGTTCACATTTGCTCTATATAGAGGGCCGACATTTAAAAGAAAACCCCTCAGGGAAGTCAATATCTACATCCATGGCTCGGTTTGACCCCCGAAAAGCCGTTGGCATCGACAGCTGACCAAGTTGATCCATGCCTTCGTCTGCGTCATCACTACGATCAATTTGATTTGATGATATACTTCGGGCTTCGGATCGAGATTTGATACTTATTGATCTAGAAAATTTTTCGAATTGCAACTTAAGGCTTTGTGGATGCGATTCAACTCCACATGAATCATCGTTAATGGTCCTTGAGGTTGATTCATTCAGTTGATCTTGCATACTTCCATGAGTTCCCATGTTTGGGGTTTCATCCATCTCCTGCAATGCAAATTTGAATACTTGGACAGACATTGTAAAGGACAAAATAAATTCAGAAAATAGGTGAACATGTTAACACATGTTACATGATGTTGCAATCCCTCCTAGATATTGCGTAATTAGCAAAAGAAAACAAAGTTTCAATCTGCATCGTTTAATATAAATTCGCCCCTAACCCTCTTCAAAAGAACTTCAATGATAGAAAAATATGGCAGACGGGTCAAAAATATGCTATATCAGGGCTTTTAGAGAAACCTAGGCCATACAAATTTGTTCAAAAGATAAAAACAATAATTGGAGGACACCTGATCGCATCAGCAACTTCAATTAAATCATAAATCTCAATGTAATCTAAAAGTCTTTTTTGAAATAAACCTATCATTTCATTAGTCAAACATTATAAATGTAAATGATAGCAGTAAAGATTTTTTCATATTTTTCCGAAATACCTTTTCACATTAGTGTGTCTTGTTGACTTCAATTTTTTTCTCCCGACTTGCTGATCACAATTTATTATCTAAAGAAGTAAATAACCCACCCAGGCAGGGTTTTTTGACACAGTTCGGTTTTTAATAAGCTGGCAGCATTGGACGTGAGAGGGTAAAAGAGAGTAAAATTGGCCCGTAACTGCAAATAGCTTCCCTTTTTAATCTGAATCCAAATTTTTTTAAATAATGTTTATTGCGAGACAATATTAACAATCTCATTGGATATATACAGTTAGTATGATTAATATACTGATAGTCATGGGGCCCATTCTGGGGTTGGGAAAATTTAAACCCAACTTTTTTTCGGTCTGAACTCTTTTGGAAATAATTGGAGCAACTTCCCCAGACGGCTTAGGTTATTGCCACACTGTCGAAAGAAATCAAATCAAAGTTTAAACAGATGTATTTTGTAAAAGATAAAATCGCTCCCTCATAGTTTTATTTTAAAAAGCTCCATTTAGGTGCTCATAAACTTGTTCTTATCTCTCTTCTTGAGAAGCTTCTATTCGTTTGCCCTATCTTCTTTAACGTTCATAAAAGTTGAGGTGCAATTAGCCCAATCAGCGATTTGGATGTCCATAACAACATTAGGAGGCCTTTAATAGATTGATTGATACCTGAATTTCCGAAAATGTCACTGGTTGAGTTCGATACCGCACTCCTCTTCTTGCATCTTTCTTTATTTTCTTCTTGTACGCTTGGTGCCCTTTTAGACCCTAGGTATCATTGATAAATCAGAATGAATACAAATATTAGGTGTGACCTTTAAGGTCAAAATACCTGCGAGTTGCACCGCATTGGCCTCGAGTCCAATTCAATCCGATTGGGATTGGTTGTAAGTCCGTCTAATTGATCACGGAGATCATTAGTTGACATCACATTAATTTCTTTTCTCTGTTGAGAAGCAAATTCCAGAGTTGGAGAGAGCCAATCAAATCCTACATTTTTTGGCAAAATGCCTGAACAACAAAGCAGCCAGCTTTGCCAGCCTGGAAATGCTTTTCTGAGAATCAACGCTAGAGAAGGTCGAATTCAAAGCGGGAAGAAACATGTCTCTTTTACATGGATATAAGAAAAATAGACGACGATTTCAGCGATACGTTACATTTACTTCGAATGAATACACTTTCGATTCAGTTCTTTACGAGTCTAATCTAAATGCCTTTGTTTCTTTGAATTGATAAGCTTGATATTTACGTAGATAAATAGAGCCTTATCTCAAAATTAGTCACCAGGTTTTTGTTTGGGGAGTTTATCTTCCGCAAACGATTCTAGTCTTATCATACTCATATCATTGTTGCACGTTAACAAATTCACTTGATATCCCAATAGCATGAAGAAGACATATTGACTTTTAACCCAACTCATTATGGATTTTTATAAATCTTGGGTGTTTTTACTCGCGTTTCAGTTGACCGTTGGGCAAAATTCAGGTAATGTTTCAACGTTTTTCCAATTTTAATCATCCCATCAAAGTCTGAGATGGGGCAATCATTGAAGATATTTCCTTAAGGTCTAACTTAATATCTCCCTTTACAGATCTTTATCAATCCAGAAACGCCCCTGACGACTTTCGCCTCCAAGATGATGATGAACCAGCATACGTCGTGTCAGCAGATCGGCTTGATGAATTAAGGTCCCAAAAAATGTATCCATTTTTTGACAAAGGGGGAAATGACGGAAACGGAGATTTTCAATTGAATATTCGAGACACGCAACCGCTTGTAAATAAGCAGTTAAACTTTCTTCTTCCCTTCATGGGATTTGGGTTTAACTACACATGGTTGTCGCTGCACGGTTATCTCTCGTTTTCTGAATCTCCAATTCAATTCCCGGAATACCCGCTCCAATTTCCCATTCGCGATTGGCCTCGAGTTGATGACCCATCTTTCATTGGTATCTTCTACTCGAGATGCAAAGTGGGTCAACTCAATGGAAACGAAGTGGAAGAATATGCCAAAAAACGCCCAGGAGTTTACTTTAGGTGATTAGTCAGTCACTCTACGGACAAATAAAGATTGATTGTCCTAGTTTTTTGCACTTCATATCTCAATCCACTTTTTGCAGACTGGAGCGGGATTTGTACACCAGAAAAGACCAGTTTGGAGTGGAAATTCGCGAACGATCCAAGTGGGATATTCGCCAAGGAATGGTGGGTGCAGAAACCTTTCAACCAAAACATGTCATTATAGCCACATGGAAGAATGTCTCCTTTGGTGGAGGTATTCCCACAGCAAGGCGAATCGTAAGCAAAGATTTACATTCTCTGCCATTTTTGTTTCATTTATTTGCGTTTCTTCTCTCCGTTTCTTCTAGACCAACACATTTCAATCTGTCATCGTAACCGATGAGGTTCGAACGTACGCTATCTTCATTTACGAGTGGATGGGATGGACGACACACACAGAGGTATCGTAAAAATGGTGTTGCAAACCATCTCTTGTGTTGGTAGATCCTGAAGTTCTTGTCATAATTTCGAAAGGCTGGAGGCGATACAACTCAAGGGCAAGGTGGGGTTCCGGCCTTCGTGGGATTCAACGCAGGAAATGGAACCAAATCTTACGAATATCTGCCATATTCTCAGACGACGTTCATTCGAGATCTGCCGGGTACTGGTGGAGCAAATGGATTCCCTGGCCGACACATCTTTCGCATTGATGAGAAAATACTGCCTGGCGTGTGTATTAGGGATTTAAGTACGCTTTGCGTCAGGTTAATGTATTTTTTGCGTTTGCTGTTTCTGAATGGATTTGATCTTTTTAGTTGGTACCAATCTGCCCCTGACGTTTGCACCAGAGAATGGTCATATGTTGGGAGGGGCGATGGTCAATATGACAGGGCCATGTTTTCTACCGGGAATGAGAGTGACCTGCCGATTTAATACCAAAGACAGTGAAGGGGTAGTTCTCAATCAAAATCGAGCCTCTTGTATCATGCCATGGACAGAAGCTGAGGGATGGGTTGATTTTGAAATCAGCTTGAATGGTGGCCCATTTTATTGGAAAGGGCGAATTTATGTTGGTTAGTTTTTTGATGCTTACGATTTTCCTTACAAATTGTTCTACAAACGTCAAAAATTTAGAGCCTCCCAACGTTTCTCCGGCTTTGGTGTGGTTCGACGACGAGCAATTTCACCTCACTGACCCAAAAGACATGATCCTAATGTGGGATCCGTATAACTTGACCATGAACACAGAGGCAAAAGTTACAATTTCACTGTGGGGCTACAAGGTAAACAAAGTTTGTTACTTCACGCTCGAGTACCCTAGCTTTACAACGATGCATTTTAGGAAGACAATATTAAACCCGAATTAATGTACATCGACGTACTGGAAAGCAGCGAGGCCAATGACGGTCAAATAATGATTTCTCCCAAATCGTACCAAGACCGAGATAACGGAGAAGAGTTAAGGGAATGCAAAATGGGTTTTATCAAAATTAACCTGACAAATCCAATTCAAGAAGTCGGAATGAAAAACTCTCCGTAAGTTTTCCCCTTAAAATGGGGATTATAAAGCTACCCGTCTTTATCATTTTTTAAACTTGACCAATTACAGAGCTATATGGAGCAGACCCATGCCTCTCGGTTGGTATTTCTCTGATCAATGGCGGCGCTATGATGGAAACGATTGGGTCCAAAAAATGTGCGACAGATGGATAGCCAAAGATCGTTTGCTCAGGAATTTCGCCAACGAACTGCCCATGGTAAACTTGGACTTTGCTCTTTGAGACACAGATTAATTGATCCTCGTCCCTTTTTTATTTGTAGTGCCCATGTTTGTTGAGACAAGCCAATGTCGACAGAGGACGATACGCTCCGGATTTTGAGTGCGATCAAGACGGAAATACCCAATGCTTTTATCATCAAGGAGCCCAGCATTGCGTTGTTTCCGGTATTCCAAAGTAGGTGAAACGTCAAATATGTGGAATATTAATTTTATGTTTTGTAAATTTGTCTCTCGTTCAGTTATGATGGAGCCGGACAACAATGCTGTTACGATCTAGCAGGCTATTTAATGTTATCGTCGGATAACAAATGGGGAGGCAAGCCTTTACGCCACCATAATCTTGGGCTGTTACCGTGGAATGAGGCCAATAAGATCCCGACTTTGTCTCATTGGCTCGCGGATATAATGCCATTTTATCCATGCTGTCTCTGGCAAGACGAACAATCTACCGGTTGTCAAAATTATCGATTTGAAAGAAGAAGTTCACAAGACTGTGTGGGCTATCAGCCACCCGGGGGCGGGACCGTTTTTGGAGACCCTCATGTTTACACCTTTGATGGATTCAAGTTCACTTTCAATGGCAAGGGCGAGTACGTTCTAGTTCGAGCAAATTCTCCACGGGTGAAGTTGGACGTTCAGGGTCGATTTGAGCAAGTGAAAGACTCGCCCTATGGCGAAGTCATGGCCACTATGTTGACCGCTGTGGCCGCCAAAGACAATGTCTCGGCCACCGTTGAGGTTCGCCTTCGTCCAGAATATGCTCAGTGGAGGTACAAGCTTGACGTCTTAGTTGACTCCCAACCAATTTACTTTGACCGATATCCGCAAAAGATTCAACACTTCCCCGGTGTCACGGTCTACACTCCAAGTCAGATCTTGAATCAAAGCCACGTCGTCATCATGTTTCAATCTGGCGCTGGGGTGGAAGTCCTGGAAAACAAGCACTACATGGCAGTTCGAGTCTACATGCCTTGGGAATTTATCGTGAGTCGCCACTGATCCGGTACTGGACTCCACCCTTTCTAAACAACTACGCCATTTCAGAATCAAACTAGAGGGCTTATGGGCAATTGGACCTTTGATCAAGACGATGATTTCACTTTGCCCGATGGATCCACTAAAACAGTTTCAGATTCCTTAAGCCTGGATACTATACACCGAGATTTTGGCAATAGATGTAAGTTTTTCAAAAAGCTTCTTTGTATGATGGTGAAGGATCTCAAATAAGTAAAGCCTTGATTGGTATGGCATGTAATAGTATTTATAATCTTTAGGGGTGGTGCATGACAAGGAGACAGAAGGGATTGGAAAATCCCTATTTACACATAACAATGGAATGTCTTCAAATTCGTATTATGATTCAAAATTTGAGCCTAATTTTGAAGAAGAGCCGGAGATTCCAGAAAATGTGTAAGTTTCGTTATATTTAGCTAATTGGGTCCGTGAATGACATCATTTGGGTGATGTTTTTTAGGACATGGGTCGACAAAAACTTGGTGGAAGCCACTTGCGGAGAATCGATTGAATGCCAGTATGATTACTCAGTTACATTGAGTCGAGAATTCGCCATCTTCACCAAATATTATCAAGATCAATTCATCAATATAAGAGAAGGCGTTTTAAAGCCCGAAGCGAGGGGTGAGTGCAAGTAACTGAATAGCATCTCGTTGTTTGTGAAGGTCATTTCTTCTCTAAATCTGAATTTCCAGTCATTTCTTGCGGAGCGTTAGCTACTCCGGCAAATGGAAGAAAGAGTACCTTCGCTTTTACACCGGGCACCATGGTAAAATTTGATTGTGATCCTGATTATGTTTTGGTTGGGGAGAGACGCAGATGGTGCTACGATAGTGGTGACTGGAATTGGGCGGAAAATGGCGAGGCTCAATGCATTCGTAAGTCCATTATGCGATTTTTTTCTTGTGTTTGTTCGAATCCATGACATCAATCTTTTCAGCGCAATCCCAATACAACTCTCAACGGGCTGGCATCACCACTGCTATTGTGCTCGCCGTTCTTGTGCCTCTAGGTCTTCTCGGATTCTACATCGTGGTAAAACTGCGTCAAAATGCACAAGAATCAAACTACTAGTACTAAAGACAAACAAAGTATTCACGACTTCCAAACTCTTTAATCATTTTTGTTGAGATCATTGCTATATTCAATACACATGCTTTAATATCATTAATATCATTAGTGCTCATCATACTGACGTTTCGTAGAAAAAGATTGTGACGGCTTTGACCTTCCGTTTGTTGATCCAATCTAGGTCGTCGATGTTGAAATCACCAAAAAACTTCCCAAGTCTACCTTTCTTAAACTTTTCAAGATTACGTCTGAGTTCTTCGAGGTCCACGTCCATGCCCTCAAGATCCTTGCCTTGCTCGGCCATTTTTCGAAGGTGATCAGCCAATTTCAATTGAGCCTGAAAAAGAGATGATGCAAAAAATGCTCAAGTCTCCCATGTTTTTTTCTCTACATTCCCTTTTTTTACCTGAATTTGAGCTCGGAGTTCTTGCATTTTACTCCAAGATTCAGCATATTGCCGTCGAACCAATTCAATAATCGTAGAGGTAATAGCCAATCCAAGTAATATGTAAATCATACTGAACATCATGTAGGCGGCGTTATCTGGAACAAATATAAAAACATGTACGATCCTTCATCAAAGCTCTGATAACATCCTTGGATCTTGACATGTGACCTATGGTTTTGTTTTTAAACATTACCTTTATTCATGAGCTCTTCCTTTTCTCGCTAAAAGGGCACTTACAGTACGTCCCGAAAATTTTAGTTACATTAGAAAGGTATTTTAGTGCTATTTGGGTGTACACTAGAACAATTCTATTTACCAATGTAACCACCCAAAAACTTAATACCACCCAAAGCTTAATACACGTTGCTGTTCTTTGGGGCATTCCTGCTTAAAGGTTCTCCAAAGTCTCTGACCAGGTTTGTTTCACTTGTAATTTGATTTGTTTAAGGTTGGTAGCACCAGGCATCTTTTGCCAGCCTTTGCTTCAAAATTGACCAAAGATTTTTAATTGGAGACAGGTCAGGTGAATTAGGTGTCCACATAGCCTTTGGCCAAAACCCAGGAAGGTTATTTGGGCACCATATTTGGGCAAGATGAGAGGTGAGGCTGGGCGCCCCATCTTGTTGAAAAATCGCAGAGGACATGTTGCTCACCATTCTGCACGCTAAAGGCGGACCTCTCCTGGCCTTTTTGGTGAAGCCGAGATGGACCAGCATGGATCTTCTCCCCATAGTATTGGGTACTCACAGGCTCATTTTTTCAATGAAGTAAAGCTCAGACAGACCCTGAGCCGACATCATTCCCCAAACCATGACGGACTCTGGGTGCTTCACAGTTTGTTGGGATATGCAGGAAGTTTTGCCGCTAAATTTGCTGTGGAATGGTACCTCTTGCCCACTGAGTTGGAGATGACAATCTTGGCCACGCGGGTAAAGCCAGATGGCCGTTCTGTCCTTGGACGATCATTAACCCCTCTCTTAAGAGTCTTGGCTATGGTTCTAATGGACATTCCAGCCTCAAGCATGCCCAATTCACGTCCCCAAAGCTCCCATCGTCCAAGTGACTGATGTCCGGACATTGCAATTTCCAAAAATATTGATGACTTTTTATATGCGTCCTTGTGATGTTTGTTTTTGTGTCAGAGTATGTTAAGCGGGTTGTTCAAAACTGATTGACTTGGTGCAACATTATACTGGTAAACAAAACAGTGTTAACTTGTCGTCCTCAAATTATTGTGAACATATCTTATTGAAAATTGAAAACTTTTGGGACATACTGTAAATAAAACCAGTCTAGGGCATTTGGTAAAGAAGCTCCTGTGGCATTTAGTACAAAATCTTGGCCCACATGTCTGGTGGTGAATAAGGTTTTACCAATCTAAATATAATGGCCACTTTGTTCACAATCAAACAAAAAAAAATAGAAAGAGATAAAATGTCTTTATCAGCTTTTTATTATAACAGATTATTTATTACTACAACAATAAAGTACAAATATTCGACAAAACCCCACAAATATGGAAATAAAGCAAAAAGAATACAATAAAGATGCAAATAAAGGGAAGATGGTATGGCACCAGGGTGGGCATTTTTCGACATCGAGAGCATTTTAGACACCCTAGTGTCCAAAAGTGTCCAAATGGTCCAAAAGTGTCCAAAAATACCCAGAAGGTGTCCAAAAATCCCCAGAGGGTGTCCAAAAATCCCCAAAAGCTGTCCATAAGTGTCCAAAAGTCCAACAAACGTAAAAAAAAGTTCTACAAATCAGACGAAAAACCAGTTACACTACATAAGTAATTGAATTCTAAAGAATGCATGGTTGTGTATTTAAACAAAAAAGTTCTATTAATGGGAACATTACTTGGAGAAATAAACTTTGCCATGATAACTTGTTAATAACTTGTTAAAAAAATAAATGTTTTGTTTATACAATATGGTAAAATGTGTGTAACTGTTCAAAATGTTTCAAGATTAACATTTTATTTCCTCATCTGTAAACAAGAGTATTGTCTGTTTTAATAGTAAAACAACACTGCTTTAATTCTTTGGCAAAAGCATTATAATACCCACATTGCAATCTGATATCAGTTTGAGTGTGCTTTATTATGTTTAACATTTTTTGGACAGTCAGGTCAAAAGACTTCTTGCCTCTTGGATGGGAAACACTTGCAACAATGATAAACTTTGGAATATAAATCAAAATACTAAGTAACCTTCTCTTGTCACAAATCAAGACACAATTAGCTTTAAAATGTACTCGCATACTATGTTTAACATGAAGTGTGGTGTGAGCGTGTTATTAGTAGTCCCAGTCTCACATTCGTTTGTTCGTTCATTCCTTCAGTCGATCATTCTTTCCCACATTTTGGACGATGCTCGGTGGTCAAATGAAAAGAGTGGAAAGTTCAAATGTCCAGTTTGGCCTTCAAGTTATTGGCTCATTTAATGTATTAAGTGTAAATTTCTTATGCTGAATTGACTTATTCTTGCTTAGATTTCGTCAAGTGACGTTTATTTAGGAGAGAAAGTTTGTAGAATGTTATTCTAAAAATGTTTTTAACCATTATTTTTCGAATTACTATTTTTGGACACTTTTGGACACTCCTATTTTTGGACAGCCTTATTTTTGGACACTTTTGGACACCTTTTGGACAGGGGTGGACAAAATGTCCAAAAATCAAATGCCCACCCTGTATAGCACAGTTGATTAACGCGTGACCGAGCTGTGCTCGGATTCATGGGTTCGAACCCTACTCTTCCCCCCCACCCCGTCTAGTTGTCTAGTTGAAACTCGTCTCAAATGGCTGCGCTACGGGAAACCCTAAATGGGCCCTCAAGTGGTGACAAAACTGTGCCTTTCTAATGTGATGGCTGGCTTCGCTGGCCGGGCGAGGCTCAACCCTCCGACCCTAGCACCAACAATCCAAAAAAGGGCGGGAAAGTATGTGGTTTTGGGAGGCTAAAAAAGTATTTAGGATGTGGTCAAAATGCCGTTTTTTGTGATAAAAAGGAACAAAAATGTGATAATTTGATTGCTTAATACTACCTTATTTTTTGCATTTATAAGACCTTATTACCATAAATCCTTTTTTGATCAATGATCATAAATAAGATTTAAGGAAACAGATTTGAAAAAAATATGGGTCAAAAATAGCGTTTTATGTCATAAAAAGTGGGGAAATATGTGATTTCCGAAAAGCAATATTTTAACTTGAATTTCTAATTTTTTTGGGATTGCACTATCAAAAATCCCTTTTTGATCGTGAATACAATTCAGTCAAACATTTCAATCAATACAAGTAAAAATCAGAATTGATGCAAGAAGTCAAAATTTTATGAAGATGGTATTGAAGAAAAAGTAAAACGGATTATAATCATTCTATTAATAATGATAGTAAAGCATTGGTAATAATAATTATATTGAATACATCTTTGAATTTGAATCAACTATTAGTTCCTACATCAGGGAGAAGACCATATTAGTCCATGGTCAGTCAGACAGTCACACCATGGCCAGTCAGATTAGTCCATGGTTCTACTTCCATTTCTTGGAAAAGAAAACTGCATAAAGACCAACGCATTATCCCTAGTCTTACCCAAAACTAAGTAAAAATTTAATCGCGGATCATTGCAAAAGATGGCACTTTTCCAAATTTTGCCAACATGGTAGTCGTCTGTTGTGCCTCAAGTTCGGATTCAACAACAACAAGTTTGTTGAAAATCTAACTTCACAATTTTCGTCAAATTATCAATTACTTGGGGAAAATAGCTCCCCAAATGGCAAAATATTTAACCACAGAGTAGAAATATTTTTTTCATTTCAACAATGCCTTTTTACGTAAAAATATCAAAAATGAATTTTCTATGCTTTCACATCACTTCCCGCCCTTTATCTTTTAGTAAATGGCGGGAACTGTGTTTTTGAAGGTCAAAAAGTATTGTTTTACATGGTCAAAAAAAATCTTTTTATGTGGTCAAAAAAGTTCTTTTTAGGTGGTCAAAAAAGTTCTTTTTAGGTGGTCAAAAAAGTTCTTTTTAGGTGGTCAAAAAAATTATTTTTAGGTGGTCAAAAAAGTTCTTTATAGGTGGTTAAAAAAGTTCTTTTTAGGTGGTCAAAAAAGTTCTTTTTAGGTGGTCAAAAAAGTTCTTTTTAGGTGGTCAAAAAAGTTCTTTTTAGGTGGTCAAAAAAGTTCTTTTTAAGTGGTCAAAAAAGTTCTTTTTAGGTGGTCAAAAAAGTTCTTTTTAGGCGGTCAAAAAAGTTCTTTTTAGGGGGTCAAAAAAGTTCTTTTTAGGTGGTCAAAAAAGTTCTTGTTACATGTTAACAATGTCATTGTTTAGTCAAATATTCACCTAACAAGCCATTTTGAAAGGAACTTTTACATGCCAACTTTAGATTCAAAATCATGAGGACATACAGAAAGAGAGCCATTCTTTTTTTTTTGGATCGTTGGTGCTAGGGTCGGAGGGTTGAGCCTCGCCCGGCCAGCGAAGCCAGCCATCACATCGTCCAAAGTTTTTCCGAAAGGCAATCGATCTCATGTCCGGTATCAGAATGGTTCTCCGTCTGTAGGTGTGAATTAGCGTCTAAAAGTTTCCTTGAGAAAGGTCGGAGAGAGGAATAAAAACCTGGGACCCCTCTCATTATAGGAAACTGCGCTAACCACGACGCCACGTCTCCTTCCTAAAGTAGAGCTCTATATTAGAAAGAGTCCTATCATATCCAACGCCATCTAGTTGATTTGGCTCGCAATTGCTCGCAACGTTCGCAATCAGGGCTCCTACCCTAAAAAATGTGTCAGATACTATATTACATATAGAGAGCTGGCTTGACCCAACAATCCTTCTTAACAAGTGCCAGTGAGCAAGCTGGGCAAGCTATCTGAAGCTAGCAAGCCTTTGACTGGACTTCCTTGCTGGCCACCACCACCTTCTCCTGTGATCTTGCATATCAAGGGGTAGGTGGGCAAGTTTAAATTGCAGTCAGGGTTGAAGTAAAGAGAGGAAGAAAATTCCCCGCGCTCTTTCTCAGCAATGACCATGATAACCAAGCACAAGAGGGAAGAGAATTCAGCAGCCCTGCAATACACAGTTTCCCGGCCTGGCTTGCCTTGCGAATTCATTGTTCTGGTTGATCTAAATCTTTTTTGACAAAATAGTGACGGTGGTGGGTCTTGAGAAAGACTTAAAAGCATATCTGACTTAAGGAAGCCAGAGTGGCAGCGCGTACTAATGCATTCTTGTAAGAGCCAAGTGTAAGTGCTTCCCCAGATGGCGTAGGTTCAAATCCTGTTGGGGATTGAATTGAAACTGCCAAGAGAAATCCTTCAATTTACAGGGAAACACATTCCTTGTAGCGGTAGTAAAAAATCCGCAAAAAAATATCAGATTTGCTTATCTCCGGTCCGGGCATTTTGAGGAATGTTTGGCCTTCATTTTCAATGAAAAATCAAAACTGCATGATTTTTGTCTATGTCAGACCTCAAAATACCAACGTGTGTATCTGTGCTTGTGCTCAAACTTTACATGTATGGGATCAAGATGACACCAAATAATTGTCTTGCCCCTAATCACGAATGTTTAGATCAAAGTTGGACAGGGTCAGGAAAGTGTGTATATCATTTCCAATCACATTGTTGCCATCACCACTTTCATCAATATGTCCAAGGGGATAGATTTTCACTCTCTTACTGTCTTTTAAAGCTTTAAACCCAATTTTACAGGTAATGCAACCTTGACTCATTTGAAGCACACTAATAGTTCATTTTGGACCCCTTCATTAAGGTTCTAGGCCCTTTATATTCTCAAAAGTTGCTATATTGGTCTCATATTTTGGAAAATTTGTTCAGCTTAGAGCAGGGGTTGGCAACCATTTTTGGGTCAAGGCCCACGAAATTTGATTTATGTTGCCTGGGGCCCACCAAACAGACATTGGTAGGTTCAGGGGCCCACAAATTAGCGGTCAAAGAGCTTTGGGCCCACAAGTACACTATACTCTAGGGCGCACTATTTTGGACTTTTTCCATAGCTCCTGGGCCCACCAACGACCACCCTTGGGCCAAGATTTGGGCTGCGGCCAACCGGTTGCCGACCCCAGGCTTAGAGGGTACTTGTGCGTCTTTTTGGGAACGGCGAGCAGTTGCGAGTCAAATCAACTAGATGGCGTTGGATATGATTGTACTTTTTCTAGAGATTTGTACTTTTTTTTTTATAGAGCTCTACACTAAAGGAATTCTCCCGACAGTGTCAATTCTTTCCCCAACAGGATTCGAACTCTCGTCGTCTGGGGAAGCACTTACAATCGGCCCTTTTAAGACCGCGTTAGCACGCGCGGCAAGTCTGGCTTCCATTCAAATTCAGTTTTTACAAACGTTCTACAATACCACAGCATGAGGGATTTTGTGTATTTCATTCATCAGATGAAATACCTGTTTCCATCGACCCTTACAATTGTTTGAGCCAGATCAAACCTTTCCAACAAAAACTTAGTTTTGATTCTTTCAAAAATGACACTTACCATTAGATATATCTGTAATATAGAAAAACGGATAGATGAAGGACTCATTCAAAAGGAAACTTGAACATTTCAACTTACTGGGTACGATATCTCCGAAACCAATGGTGGTCATTGTTATGAAGCAAAAATAAAAGCCGTCGAAGAATGCCCAGTTTTCGAAATGAGTGAACACATAACTCCCAAAGCTTTGAAACATACAAAGGAATCCGAGGGCAACGAATGCCATAATGATATTTGCTGTAATTCCCACGGATTCCATAGGATCCTCTTCTTCCGATTGATTATCGCTCTCCTCAAGTTCGTTTCCATCATCATCATCATCATCCTCCGTTAAACGAGGTCGGGGTGTCCTCTTGCGTTTCAAATACTTTTTGGCTTGCTCCCTGAATCAGAGGATTCGTTCTTTAGACATCAACTCATTGCTGAATTTGCACTTAATTCCTGATGGGTCTCACCTAATTCTTTCAATCAGTGGACACACTACAGGTTTGCTCTTGGCCCATACCACCGATATTAAAGTAGCCGTTATCTGACCAACATCTGCTATCACGGACAAGGTGAAGGGGATTCCAATGATTGCAAATAAAATACAAAAAACACGACCACCAACAGTAGACGGAGCGATATGGCCATAACCTATAGAAAATGCAAAAATACTATAAAACACGACGCCAAGTTGTACAAAACGTGTATCGATGATAATGGATACTGTTGAACATTAACATGGAAAGAACTCCGCCGACCTAGATGCAAGACTTACCAACAGTGGTTATAATGGTTGATGTGAAGAACACTGATTGAACATAAGTCCACTTGTAAGTTCCCATTTTACTTGTCATGTTGATTCCCTCCCCGGCAGCAACGGCAACAGTCTTTTCATAATCTAGTAGCGCCAAATCCAGCTTTTTCACAACTTTTTCTAAAGAATGGAATTCATGGTCTTGCCAGTGCGGACGGAAGGAATTAGTTGCTAATAACATGGACTTGATGGTTTCTTCTGAGTATAGGTCTATATTGGCAGAGGATGGAAGATCCAATTGAGAGGTTAGATTATAGACTAAATTTAAAAAGTTCTTTCTCTCCGAATGTAACAGGGTTTGGAGGGTATCCAATTTTTCCCGCTCAACTGGGTGCTCGATTAGGATAAATATCTGTAATAAATTGAACGCATAAATTGGGCAAAAAGAAAAAAAGCGTTGTCAAATACAAAAGGGCGAAACTGTCCTCTTTATTTGGCTAGTTTGGCCTACTTACCCATGCTCCCACAGCAGTATATAGAATCAGTCCAAGATAAAGGCCCAAGTGGTTAAAGACTTTTTTAATTTGAGCCAAGTGTGGCTCGAACTTTTTGGGAATGTTGAATTGACATTTCCTTGCCATCTTCGCGTGTTTATTTAGATATTCTTGCGCTTAAAAACATGATTCTGAACGCTTTTCCACTGATCCACTGGATTTTTGTTTTCACATTTTATCAGTGTTATGGTTATAAGTTGGAGGAAAGCTCCCTGACGGAAGAGAAAGAAAGAAAGAAGGAAAGCTTCTTGTGTGGTCGATTGCCCTTGCAGATCTGAAAGGTGATGATTTGGAAAAAAGAAAAACTTGATCCGAATTATCCGAATATATCTTATAACAAGTTAAATACAAGAACTTAGAAAAGCTAATTGTTATTTTATTTTATTTTGTCGTTGTCTTTTGATTGAACTCACACGGGGGTTAAATTCAATTGGAGAAGTCATTTTAAAAGTCCAGAAACTTTTGAGACCAGTTTTGAGATGTAGATGAAATGCCGAGAATTTATTTGAATTCGGTTAATTATGTCACCCACAAAAAATATAGTTATGCTTGAAAACAAATATTTGAAATTTACTTTGGCTAACGTCTTAGATGCACAAAGAGCAGTGTTGTTCTAATTTATTTCGGAAATCTATTTCGCAGACCTAATTTCAACGATCTTTTTGTTCAGCCATCTTGAGTGATCAAAAAGAAGGTCGTTAAATCAATTTAGACAAACGGCTGAGTAGATTTCGACAATATTAAATGGGTAGACACACCCATAAGCAAGATTTAATCCCGACCCGTCAAAACAAAATCCAGCCCCTGGTAGCCCAGGGACGGGATCCCAGGCAAAACTGGTCGAATTTGAAACCCGGTGGCCACAAGAAGAAACCGTTCAAAAGTGGCCAAAAGTGGCCGAAAATGGGCGAATACCGGATCTGGTGGCCGAGAAGAAGTATTTCGACGGCCATATTCAAAAGTGGCTGAAAGTGGCCGAAAGTGGCCGAAAATAGGAAAAACTTCGATTTTTCAAAAACATATTTTTGAATTGAGGGAAGAGACGTGGTGTTGTGGTTAGCGCAGTGTCCTAAAGTAAGAAAGCTCCTAGGTTCGATTCTCCTCCACGACCTTTCTCAAGGAATTTTTTAGACGTTAATCCACACCCACACACAGAGTAATACCGGACTTGAAATAGCCTTGAACAGACTGGAAATATTTTGACGCTGTGATGGCTGGCTTCCCTGGCCGGACGAGGCCCAATCCTCCAATCCTAGCTCCTGCATTAGCCTAAAATCTGACTACATTTGAACTTGCCATGTTCCGCCTACCAGAGCATAGACATAGCATAGGTCAAGGATGGCTCAAGCCAGGATTACTTTCAAAATACACACTGGGTCCAATTAGTACAATGAAAATTAAACGGAACAATACATTTGTTGCAAAAGCCTCACATTTTAGTACAATGATCGGACCCAGTGTGTATTTTTGAAATTCGTCCTGACGTACAGTGGTTCCTGCATAGGTATACGAAGACTTGAAAATTTTAGATCCAAAAACTCGGCATTTGCAATATTTCAGGCTTTAATATATATGGGTTTTTGGATATATATTTGGATATGGATATATGATTTTTAGAACTAGAAAAATCCTAAAAGAATTTTTGTGTAATGTGACTTCCGGTGTGTGTCTCCCTCTTTGGGAAGAAACTTTGGTTTCCTTTAATCACCCAAATTATCAATCATTGGTAAACTAGTCAAAAATGGACCAGTCAAACTGAAAATCCAAGCTACTATAACCACAAATCTTAGTTTTCTGGATCTGAAACATAACTCATTGCGTTTACAAATTTCTATAGACCGTCGAAGTTCAAAATTGTAGATCTAGTGAGTACTAAGACAACCAGTTTATGTACTTTGTTTTTGCACCTTGTATGAGTAGTTCACAAACGTTTGGCTTTTCTTTTACATTTCATTGTGCTACGCATTACTCAAACTTGATATTTATTGCACTGCAGATCAACCAATATTGCTTCAGTTTGTCACAATAATGAAAAAACCATTGTTCTAAAGGCTTCATTCCCTCCTATTTTGAGTATGTACGAAAATGATCACTAGGGCATAATATTTTAGCTTTTACCTAAAAACCTAGGTTTTAACCTTAAACGCCTTTTGGGGGCAATTTTTATCTACAGTAAAACTTCAAAAAAGTTCAAAAACTAAGTTTTCAACCTAATATTAACTTTTTTCTCGCCTTTTTTGGGCCATTTTTACCTCAAACTAAGTTTTCAAGCTAATATTGACTTTTTTAAATGCTAAAGTCATTTGCACAATAAGGTTCCTTATCCCAGCGTCTTTAAAAAAACAAAACACAGGAACTAAAGAAGAAAGAAGTGGAGTGGGAACCACATTTTTTTCATCCCGTGAACATGCCGAATCAGCGTTACCAGGTGGTTTCAGGCCGACGTTGCCAAAAATAATGCCAATTACGGGCGCTCACTGCCATTTTTGAGGTCACATACCGCCACATTCTGCCACCATTGAGGAAAAATATTCTCGTTTGCAATTATTTCGTCTCGTTTTTTAGGGTGCAAATTTTCGATCTCTTCTAAATCGAAAAAAAAGATCTCGTTTTTTCAGTCGAAAATTACCGAGCTCGTTTTTTAGGTCAAAAATATCTGATCTCGGTTTAAGGTCTAAAATTTTCGACTTCTTTGCTTATTTCGACAATTTTCGATCTCGTTTTTTTGGTCCATTTTTTTTGCCTGCCCTTCCACTTTTTTCTGCCACTTTACAAATTTCACTGCCACAAAATTTTCTATACCGTCATTTCTACCACTTTCCCCCTCTGCCAAATAAAATTTTCACTGCCTCTGTCTCTGCTCAAATTTTTTTTTTTTCAAGTATATTTCAAGTCTGCTGTGGAACAATAAATAAATGGCTAAATTTGGTTTGAAAAGCCTCTGGAAAAGGTGTAATCTATTCAACCTTAAAAACCTAAAACGTAATTTTGGGCAACCTAATTATGTCATAATTTGCCCAAAAAGTTAACCTAAAATATTCAGCCCTGATGATCACCCTGTTTCACGCTTGTGTGGCGAAAAGGGGGGCTACTCGGGCTACTCCTTTTCTCTTTTTCTCTCATCTCTTCCTTAAAGCATTATTATAACTCCTCCTCGGTCTCTTGAGGGCAGTGATGGCATATGAGTAAAAGCCAGTTCTGCTACCTGGCAGAAATTGATGGCAGAAAATGGCTTTTATTCATGCGAAAAAAAGACAGAAAATGGCGGAAAGTGGCAGAAAATGGCAAAAAATATTTTTTTCAGAAACTCAAATAAGTCAACATATTCAATACTTAAAAGGATTAAATTTAGTACTTTTGATGTTGAACTATGGCCTTACCATCCCTCCAAAAGCTCATGACATCGAAGAACGAAGATGCAAGTAGAGTCTCCAGATACAAGTTCATGAAATTGACCTCTTCGATTCATTTTTAAATTTATTTTACCCTCAAAGTCAGGGTAGCCATATCGAGCTCTCTTATTTCGTCTTAAATATGTACCGAGAGTTCAATCTTGAATGTAATTTAATTATGTAATGCTTGGTCACTATTTGAACACTATAGTTTAGAATTGTAGACTTTTAAAAAAAGGTTTAATTATTGTAAATACAAAACATTTTCAAAATTTAAATACTTAGGCCTAAGGTACATTTTTCAAATTCAATTACAACACAGTCTCACAAAGATTATTCAAAGAAAAATGCTTGATATTATTTAGTCAAGTTTGTTTTGTGAAATACTGTATAAGGTGAAATCTTAAATATGCTTCCCCCATTTGGGCTCCAACAACTGCGGCTGGACTTAATAAGATAGAGAGGGTGCAGCGATGTTTTACGCGTCGTATTGCAGGTATGACACACCTAGATTATTGGTCAAGGCTCCAACTTCTCGAAATGTACAGTGTACAACGTAGGTACGAGCGATACCTCATCTTAAACGTGTTCAAATGTCTTCATGATCTCTGCCCAAACTCAGGAATTAAATACACACTTAGTGATAGGAGAGGCATTACTTGCATCCCGCGACATAAGCATGCTTTGTCAGACAACAAGCTCCTAAAGAGTCTAAAAACGTCTTCCGTTCTAAACAGAGCCCCAAATCTATATAACATTTTACCAGAGCATCTTCGACGATTCTACTTATTAGATGAACCATTGTTAAGTTTTAAACGAGAATTGGATCGGTTTTTACAATCCATCCCCGATCAGCCATACGTTCAGGGTTGCCCTAGGGCGGCAAACTCGAACACCTTACTTGACCAAATATTTTATATGAAATGACATTTTGCAAATGTACTCGTGACTTACAGGGAAACCATTCCCTTGTATCGGTTAAAAATCCGAGGATTGTTGAAAAAAAAAAAATCAAACATGTAGAAATATGGGGGAATATGTAGGAGCTGATCCTCTAACAGCATTTGAGGCAGGATTGGACAAATTCTTAAATACTGTTCCTGACCAACCCACCATACAAGGGTTGTATAGATCTGCCAACAGTAACTCATTGGTAGATCAAATTTCATATAAACATTAATTATTGAAACTATAATAATGATTAACTCTCTTTACAGGGAATCCCATTCCTTGTAGCGGTATTGAAAAATCCGCCCCCCCCCCCAAAAAAACACTGACTTTCTTAGTTTTCACAATTGCAATATGTTTGATGTATAAATTACGACTTAACATTACGTTTTATCAAAGTCTGATTTGCAGATGCTTGCTTTTTATATACCGAATTGGTTTAAAATGCATTATCATAAAACCAAATTAATAAAATTTGAAATCAAGTCCCAAACAAGTTATTTTCGTTTTCTTTTAAAAACTAATATTGGGGCTTTAGTAAATTTGTAACAAATACTTCCTGGGCACAATATATTATTAATTCATTTAATCAATTGCGCTGTTATTTAATAAACCTCATGATAACATCAAGCATTCTAGAAAATAGGGACAATCTTATTCTTATATCCAATTTCAACACTAGCTTATATCTAAGTGACTTTGAAATGTGAAAAAAAATATCTTTATTACAATATGATAATTAAATTATCAATTTGAAATATGATAAAAGTATATAATGGGAGCTTTTCATCATTTCATATAACCTTTCGTCATAATTTCAATTTAAGTTCTTATCTCAGCCTGAATCATTATTACTATAGGGCACATTTAAAGAATGACAGCTTTTTAAACAGGGAATATCATATGAAACGACAAATAAGCAGCTTAATTTCCTTGACATATATACTAAATAATGACATTGATTCATTTACAAGTGTTTTCAAATACAATGTGTTATTCTAGTTATTTTAGCATCAACAAAAATGTTTATTATTAATTTTGAGTTAATAGTTGTTACTCTAAAGGATTTGTGTAAACTTTGGTGACAGGACAACTCAACCCAACACGGACAACTCGACCCAGGGACAACTCGACCCAGTGGACAAATTGACCTATGAGCCCTATATTTCTAACAAATCTTCGTAAACAAACTTTTCTGTGTTGCCAAAATCTAACATCATCATGCCAGTTTTAAAGGTCAAACATACTTAAAAATAAATTTGACCGAAATAAATGTCTCTTGTTAGAAAATTATTTTCCAAGTAGGGTCCACGTACTTACCAGGGTGGTCTTCATACAGCAAGAGCAATGGAGAGAAGAAAAACAGCAAGGAAGTGCTTAGATCGGGAAACTGTACAAGAGAATATGGTAATGAGGGAGAAGCAGGAATAGACAAATGGCACATAAGTTTGAAACCATTAGAGACTCCTAAACATAAGTTGATTTAAAGAGGGTCAGAGTCATGATCATCTCATTTTGGATTTTCTCTTCTGATTTGTTGGTTCTGATTGAAGAAGAAATAAGCCAAAAGAAAAAAAAAACAAATACACGGAGGAGCGTCAGAGAGTATTTTGTGGATTTTTTTAAATTTTAGACTTAACAAGAGGTTTTTCATTGCGTCTTTTTCAATGCTCAAGAGGTTTTATTTCATCTAATAAGTCCTTGATCACAATGTTTTATGAAAAGTATGAATGGCCATTCTGACGCATCATTCACATCACTAGGAGTGTATTTTGTTTTGGTTTGCTAGCTAGCATCATGTGTTTTGTGTTACTTTGAAATAAATGACCACAAAAATTGGTTTCAGTTTTATCCAACAAGATAGTGATGTCAAGGATACTTTACTCACCAAAACTCATGTCATTGGCTATGATGTCATTTCATAGCCAGTTATGGCTATGATATGATTGAGAATGGATGCCTCAGTGTAATTTAGGATTTAATTTGTTTTATTTATAATTTAAATCCAAGTGAAGAGTATTATGCTCTCTTAGTAAATTGCGGAGGGAAAGGTCAAAAGGGTAAACCCTCTTGGTAGAAATATTAAGTTAGAATGAATCCAGGAAACCAAGAAAATTGATGGTTGATCTTCTAGAGAAACAAAAACGGCTAAAAAACAAGGCACAAACACTTCTTTAAAACCTCTTGTTGCTTTGCGGATTTTTATGAAAACAAAGATAGCTTACATTCCTGGATGAACTCAATTTCAAAAATTAGTCAGTAGTTTCTACAGTTAAAGTTTCAAAGTAAGAATTTTGTCTTTCTTTGTAATATTATTCTCAAATCAAATGTGATTCTTGTATGAAGAGATGTTCTGTTGTGTTTTATGGTGAAGAGCAAACTATTCTTATCGTTTCTAATCTTTTCATTTTCATTTTAATCAAAATATTTTTATATCCAGCTTTGACTATATTTAAGATCCTTTTATCATCCAACTTCATTTGTGTTAGATGAGTTTTCATTTTGGCTTTAATATAAAAACAATATTGTTGGATGCGGCGAGTGAACGTTTGGAACGCTCCTCAGTCGAGTTCTAAAGCTCAGAGAGCTCAGATATATCTCTACTTACAATGCTTCACGGAAGTCAATAAATACATAACATAAGGAATTAGTATTCGACTCCTATTCATTTATTGAAAATATGGTGGTGGAAATATTGTGTTGAAAAAGTACAAATCAAACTGCACAAAAAATGAAGTTCAAATGAGAACGACAATATACCCTGACAAGAAAGTTGCGTCTTTCTTATACTTTGAACCTATACGTACATTACAGTAATGTATTGACAGTTTTACATGATCAAGCATCCAGTGTCCCTCCACTAGCTTCTAGAATGGTTTGGATTAATTTAGGATGTAATGTAAAAACAAATCAGTGATAATTTATTGCTGGAACAGGAAGTGTCACTTTGATGTCCATTGCCTTTTTCATGCAGTGTTCAAGATCGCTTTAAATCATTATAAAAAACTGAATTGCATGAATTAAGTTTTACTCGTTCCTGGAGAAAAGGAAGTAGTTAAGAAACATCTCCAACAAAAATAAACTGACATAATTCTGTCCAACACGATTCAAAAGCTCAAAGAATTTCGACCATTCATTTCCATTTTCGCAAAGGAAACCTTAACACCTTAAAAATGTGTAAAATCATTGAGTTGTCCAAACTTTCCAAATTGTTGATAGCATATTAAACATCAATTCCAAAGATGGAAAGACTTGTTGGGGGTCGATTGGATGTCAAGTGTTAAAATATAATTAAAAATGAAAAAAACTTTGCTTCAAATTTTGTAACAAAGCTTTCTTATTGGGGAGTAGGTGCAATTCTTGGTTGAAATCGAACTTCTTTCATTTGTATTTTTTAGTCTTAAACAAATGAAGGAAAGTATCCTTTTGATTAGAGCAAAACTACTTTTAAAACTACGTTTTTTATTTCAATTCATTTGCTAAGAGTTCATGCCCTTGCTCAAAGGAGCAAGAGCTCTCATTTCTTCCAAGATCGAGATGATTTCTATCCACTTGCTCTCAAATCACTGCATGAAAAGATTTAAAATGTATGCTTTGGTTTATTTCCCGAAAATCTATTTTTCCTGAACTTTGAACTGAGTCTTCTGGTCTATTGGTCTTTCAGCTTTATCTTTTCGCAGTTTTGATTTTTCTATCGTTTTTGTTGTATTGATTCTTCTTTCCTCTGTTGCTTCCTTTCCCTTGTTTTTCGGTTGGTTTTAAAAGAACCTAACAAACTCAGTGTAAGGGACACAGGAAGCAACAGTAGGGGACTGATAAGTTTAGGCAAGGCAACGTCAGGGTAGTTTATGTTGTTGTTACTAGACTGTTAGTTAATGGGGAAAATACAACGTTAATTGCCCTATTTATTCTAAATCACGTAAATTAACTGATCAAAGCCAACCTACATCAAATTAACCTTACTTATGGGTGTTATTGGGCTACTATCTTGATGCAGCTTTGTAATCCCATCCACAACCTCTTCCTTGCTTATTCGTCTCTCTTCCCTTGCTCTTGGTGCTTAGACATGACACTCTACCTTCCTTAGCGTGTTCGTGGACCCTTCTTGGAAATTGCTTTTGTAACATGAGGCAGTTATTTCGGGCATATTTATTCACAAGTATGTTTGACCTTTAAAACTGGCATGATGATGTCAGATTTTGGCAAAGCTGAAAAGTTTGTTTACGAAGATTTGTTAGAAATATAGGGCTCATACAAACTCGACCCAGTGGACAATTCGACCCAGCAAACAACTCAACTCAGTGGACAACTTTAAAAGGCACAAAACAGAATTAAACAGTCTGGCTACAAAACTATATGAATACATAATCGATTTTAAAATTTTCAATTCCTAATGTGCTCAATGTTGGGGAACCATATTTTTCAATAAAGGAAAACTTAAGTTGTTTCCAAGGTTTTTGGACCAAAACATCTTCAAGTTTGAGGTCAAGGGCTATTCTTTCATAAATATGTTTAGATGCGACATACTCAGTTTTTTGCCGGACAATAGCTGAAAAATGGTTGCGTGAATCAGTCCAAATTTTCCGAGGAACGTTGATATACTATGCATGGTTGGTTCAAGTGACACCCTGTCATGTCTTGTGGCCGAACAAGAAGGTAAGGTTTGTAGCATCTGAAACTGTTGTTTTGAATTTGTTGTCCTCCATTTGTTATACAGAATAAACAAGAGGTGATCACCCACTAATATGATTTGAGGCAGGCCTTGACAAATTGCAAATGATTTTCAAGATTAACCCTTTTTCAAAGACTGAAGTGAACCAACACTGAGAGTGTGTCCAATTTGACTATGACCAGAAACAAGTTCATTACCAATTACAAGGCTTGAGTTAAGAGAAGTTGTTGATGGTTGATTGCAACAGAGCAGTCCAGTGGTGAGTTTTTTGAATGTCCTAAATGTGAAATATAATGCTCATTTTCCAAATTAAATGGCCAGTTTTGCTAAATTTTGGTAAATTTCCGTGCTTACTTGTCATTTTATTTGCCATTTCTTTGTTTAATTGCCATTTTTTTGCCATTTCTTTGTTTAATTGCCATTTTATTTGCCATTTCTTTGTTTAATTGCCATTTTTTTGCCATTTCTTTGTTTAATTGCCATTTTTTTGCCATTTCTTTGTTTAATTGCCATTTTATTTGCCATTTCTTTGTTTAATTGCCATTTTATTTGCCATTTCTTTGTTTAATTGCCATTTTTTTGCCAATTTGGACGCTTTTATTTGCCAGAAATCTGCACCCCTAATAATAGGTCTCTATGGGAGTGATTACCGTTTCATTTCACGGACCTGCTGCCGTCTCTAACTGCCGTTAGCAGTTTAGGCTTGCCAAAAAAATCTCAGTTTTCAAGGGTCAGATTTTCGAAAAATGTTGCATTTATGGGCAATGGCATGGTTAATGTATGTTGAGAAGTATTGCAAAGTAATTTGAAAACAAATGGAGAAATTGGAAGCCTTCAATTAAACAAATTATTTGTTTTTAGGTTTAGTTGCCCTAGGAACCGATTTCCTCTGGCCATCTTGTTATTCAAAGTCGGGCATTTCTAATTTCAAAGTTCGGAAGAACCCTCTCAACTTATGTAGCAAAATTTTAGATAAACGCAACAAAACATACTTTTTGCAAATACAATGTCAAAAATTGCTATTTCAACTTCAATTTGTGCAGATAAGAAAGGCATTGTTGCAATTACCAGGCCTAAACCTTCGTTTTAGTTACCTCGCAGGCTCATCAGAAACACAGGTCTTCCGAACTTTTTTTCCCGCCAAAAATGATGACGTCACTAGTAATTGCTGTAATTGAAGGTCAATTAGGGATTCAGGAGGAGGTTTGAGTGATCTCTTCAAAAATCTTATCGCGGGCCGATGAAAGAAGAGAAAAGGCTTGTTTGGCAACAGTGGGTGGCTCGTGAGAATTTGGTCAGTTTAAGGGTTTTTGCATTTTACAGACCGCCCTTATGACTTAGATGCTATGAAAAATGCCGAATTGCAAGTTTGAACACCTTTGGTTAGGATTTTGGAAAAATATGCACACTATTTGCTCGTTCTTGCATGAGAAAATTCACAACAAAAGGCCACTGTTTTTGTGTAAATACAAGTGTAAGTGATGTTACAAGCACTGATTTGAATTGTCAAACTCATAAACCATCAAGGTAACAAGCAAAATGCCGTGTTTTCTGAAATAACGTGAAATGCACACGAAATAAAGTAGTTTTTTTTTTTAATAGTATTTTTAGAAATAAAATAAAAAATAAAGTGAAGCCCCCGAGATCATTTCTTTATTACTGATGACTAGCCTGAATATCACAGCATTTTATACGGCTTTGACTAAATTGCATTTAGTAGTGAACGCACTCCACTTGCAAGTGGAGTGCGATGTATCAATAGTCCAAATTTTTTAACAAAAAAACAATCTGACAATGATTTTTTGGGTTTCATGGAGACAAATATCAACATTGTACATCCGACGTCCAACAGGAGGGGCTCGTTCGTCCCACAGGAGGGGCTCGTTCGTCCCACGGGAGGGGCTCTGATGGCCCATGAGAGGGGCTCCATTGGCCCAAAGGAGGGGCAGTTAATGCCCATGGATATTATCCAACTCCCCACAACACGGCGTTGCACTTCACTATCCTCTGATTGAGGCTCCGTCCTCCGAATGAGGCTCTGTCCTCCGATTGAGGCTCCGTCCTCCGATTGAGGCTCCGTCCTCTGATTGAGGCTCCGTCCTCCGATTGAGGCTCCGTCCTCCGATTGAGGGAGTCACTCTGTCTCAGGGGCTTCAAAACGTTTTATCCTCGTTAGTAGTAAACGCACTCCACTTGTAAGTGGAGTGCGATGTATCATTTTCTACCTGTTTCTCTTCAATAGCAAAGGTCTTTTTCAGTGCTTGCTATTTTTTGATTAAAAGAATAAATTTTGCATATTCTTGCAAAACAGAGTGTTAATATGTCCAAACTCGCCATTCGACATTTTTCATAGAGTCTGAGTCATAAAGGCGGTGTGTAATTTGCGAAAACCCTTGCACTGACCAAAAACTTACGTTGTCGAACGAGCCTTTTCTCTTCTATCATCCATCTGAGATAAGACCTTTGAAGAGATCACTCAAACCTCCTCCTGCATTCCTAATTAAACAGGTGTGCTACTTTCTTTCAATGAAGTTCACATTTATTATGTAATGCTGTTTGTCCCTATCCAACTGTTTCCGAACCAAATTTTGTCATCACTTCGAAAAATTCTTGGACAACCAGTAAATTTCATATTCGTCCTCACAGCTTTCACGATTTGAGAAGAATCTGGATGTTGTTTCCAAGAATTTAGAATTGGATAACCAGATTTCCGATCACCATACACAAGAAAAGAGTGACCTCTGAATGAAAAAAGATCAGCAGAAACTTCTTCAAATGGATATTTCGGATATGGATCTTATTCTTGAGTTTCTTTAGGAAGGCTTGCTAGATGACGTTGACACGGCTCACATTGACCTACAAGTTGTGTAATTTCATTCGTCAATGCCGGCCAATATATTGATATTCTCGCACGTGCTTTTGATCTTTCAATGCCCTGGTAAGCAGCATGTAATTGTTTGAGAATTTTCGGTCTCTCCGATTTAGGAATTAATATCCGTGCTCCGTGAAGGATCAAACCATCCGATACCGATAACGAATGACGAATAGCTTTCACTTGTTGGATTAAATGAGTGGTTTTTTGTCCGGCGAATCCACTAAGAATTGCGTTGATCAGGAGCTGATAATCTAAATCGTCATTAGCCGCCCTTTTGAGATCCTCCAATATTCAATCATTAGGATCGTTTGAAGATTCATCACTGCTCTTTACAAAACCAACAACAGTAATGGCAGCAGCCACAACACTCCAGGAAATTTCTTCGACGTTTCCTTTTCCATCCACTGGCATCTGCACAGGATTTCGAATCTAATTGTCCGCAATAATGTGTTCTTTTAAACCAGGGGTCGGCAACCTCTGGGCCGCGGCCCACATGTGGGCCCACGGGTGGTCTTTGGTGGGCCCAGAAGCTATGGGGAAAGTCCATAATAATGGACCCGGGCGCGATCCATAGTACCGTATTTATGGGCCCAACGCTCTTTGATCGCTAATTTGTGGGCCCCTGAACTTACCTGTTTGGTGGGCCCCTGACAAAATGAATCTAATTCCGTGGGCCTTGACCCAAAAGAGGTTCCCGACTTCTGTTTCAAACCAATCATTATATTACAAATTATTTCAGAAAACTTATAATAATAATTTAGGAACCAACAAATGCAAAACGCATTTGAACTTTATTCTGAAATTCGAATACAATTCAAACTAGGCGAAAAGCCTTTAGATAGGGTTTAAAACAGAGTGAAACAGTCATGGTTACAGCTTTAAGAATAATGCTTGATAGCTAAAAAGCTTTCATTAGGTTAAAGGCTTTTATTGTTTTTCCAAATGGAGTCTCAAGTAAAATCACAATGTTCTGGAAAAAAGGAAATTCGATCGACCATCTACCAAGAGAACGAAAAAAAAGAATCTTTTCGTTTCAAAAGCAACCTGAAAAGACCGTTGCAAAAAGCAACATCAAGTGGCAAAATCACATTATCTGGAGTGCAGATGCGGAAAAGTTCCTTAAGACTATGGAAAAGTTCCTTAAAACTGCTCTTTTTTGGATCGGAATTTTGGAAAGTTTGGATGTCGCTCATCCATCCCCAATTATTTGAAATTGGTCACAGTCAACTGGAAGTAATTGATTATTGTGTGAAGGCATACTGTGTGGAAAATACTTGATTTTACAACCTTTTTCCCGTCATTTTTTATGTTTTTACAAGCTTTTTCCCTTCATTTTTAATATTTCTACAAGCTTTTTCCGTCATTCTTAATGTTTTTACAAGCTTTCTCCGTCATTTTTAATGTTTTCAAAGCTTTTTTCCGTCATTCTTAATGTTTTTACAAGCTTTCTCCGTCATTTTTAATGTTTTCACAAGCTTTTCCGTCATTTTTAATGTTTTTACAAGCTTTTCCGTCATTTTTAACCTTTCTACAAGCTTTTTTCGTCATTTTTATGTTTTAATGAGCTTTTTCCGTCATTTTTAATGTTTCTACAAGCTTTTTTCCGTCATTTTTAATGTTTCTACAAGTTTTTTTCCGTCATTTTTAATATTTCTTCAAGCTTTTTTCCGTTATTTTTATTGTTTCTACAAGCTTTTTTCCGTCATTTTTAATGTGACTACAAGCTTCTTTCCGTCATTTTTAATGTGTTTATAAGCTTTTCCCCGTCATTTTTAATGTTTCTACAAGCTCTTTCTCGTCAGTTTTTAATGTTTTTACAAGCTTTTTCCCGTCATTTTTAATCTTTGAAAAACTTTTTTACCGTCAGTTTTAAGAACATTTTTACATGTTATTTCTCTACATATGCTCAAAACTGGCAAAATAGTTCAGAATTTTAAAATCTCACTAGATTTTGATTTTCTCTCTCCATTACTTTTATTGATAGCCCAGCAATTCTTCCTCAAAAATCAATATATTAAGATTATCAATTCACAATGACGGTAAAGGTTTTTCAATTGTCACACAGTTAAGTGCCACCTTTAAAGTTAGGAAACAGACAAAATAAACAAAATCAAACACACCCTGTCATATCGTTATTGGCGTCTCCATTTTTTATTTCCATTTCAAAGTCACAACGCTGGAATTGAAGGAGACATATCTGCCGGTCCTTTAACTTGGGAGTTCACATTTCTTTGATTCACGTCGATTGAAGGCTGGGTTGTAGAGTTTGGAAGACGTTGACCTTGTGAGGTGTGGTTGGTTCGGGTGTAATTAAGGAATGATTGTCCTTGGTCCTGAAGTGATAAAAATAGATGGTCACCGTAATTCAAGCCCGTTCAATAATCCCATACAAGTGAAACAAAAGCGCAAAATTGAAAAATAGTGGGAAACGACAATATGTATGAAAAAATAGACGGTCTATATTTGCCTTATTAAGATTTTCAATATAGTATTAAGAAACTGTACCCTTTCATTTTGACGAAATGGACCGTTTCTGTTGGTGATGTGTTTGATATGAGCAATTCCAGTCGAAGGAAAATTCGCAAAAACCATCCTTTCTTCATAATCATATTCGCATAAAACTTTGTTGTCACAGAGGAAAAAACGGTCCCCAACGCAAAATCTGCAAAGAAAGAAAAAATTCCAAATGCTTACTTTTTAGAAATAATTGGGGTCGTAATTTCATGGCCAACAATGGTGATTTACTTTGGTTTGTTTTTATTGATATGCTGTTATTGAAATGTATATTCAGTGAGATACCCACCATGAAACCTGTAAAGGTTTACTCGCAAAGAATTTTTTGCTAAGTTTAGAAGCTATGAACAATTTTTTTCCTTGTTAATGCGAAACTTGGCAAAACTCAGTCATTTCAGGCTGTTCAGAAAATTTTCTGTTTCTTGTAAATAGGACAGGAATTTGTACGAATACTTAAAAAATGGTTTTTTTATTTGGCGTTTTGAAAAAAAACATTTTTGGTATTTGTAAAATACGAGGGGTGTACATACCAACAAGAATGCAAATGACCTTTTATTTTTTGATCCACACTACCAATTTTAAAGAAACAAGCATCGCGTAAAATTTCAGAATTTGGCTACCAAATTTGTTTAATAAACATTTTTGACAACCCTATTCTTAGGGTTTTAGGGTAAAAACCCTAAGTTTTAGAGAAAAAATTCTTGGGTAAAAACCCTATTTGACGCCGTCAAAAAAAGTGAATTGAGCGTCTCCTTATGAAATTTTGCTAAACAATTTCCAAGTGCGACCTTGTTATTTGCTTGTACAAAAGGCTGCTAAAGTTTTTAAAGATGGTAAAAACACATTGAATGGTATTTAAAGAATCGAGAGTCTTCATTTTAGTCAAGAAGGCCGGGTTTGACAGAAAGTTAAGAAAAATATGGGCGCAAAAAGTCAAGCAATGTGCGTCATGTGTTGACAATGTTGAGCCTCTTTGGGACCTTGTTGAATTAACAAGGTAAGTGAACTTTTTGACGATTCCATCAAAGAGTGCCCTTTCCTGTGGTATAGACTGAAAGATCCTGAAGTCTTGTTTGTGCCTCAAAAGATCACTGGAAGAAGGATGCCACTATTTCAAGCTCAAAAATGAGACCAAGGTCTTAATGAAACACAAAAAGATCTAAATTATGGAATGATCACCATGTCATTCAGATATGGCACTTTGCTACTTTTGGTTGTTCCCATTGAGGAAAGATAACAACAGATAACTACAAAGGGCCTGGAGAGTCTCAAGAAAACCCCTGTCGGGGTCAGCAAAAATATCCCTGAGGATTCCTTTCCCTCTTGCTTCAAGGAGCAGTTGCGCCTTATGGAATACGTTAAATCTCGAGACTATAATCACGTTGAGAAATGGCTATGAGTAATTGTTTAGATATATCTTACTATTCTAAAGTTATTAGGCCATTTGCATTCTTTTTAGTACGCCCTTCGTATTACACGTTTTGAACTTAAGGGATGTTTTTCCCACAATGTTCATTGATGACAACAAAAGTTAAGGCAATTTTTTGGTCTTTTATATTATAATTGAGCAAAAAACTGTTACTTTTTCAAATTTTCAATCAGATTTTCAATACGTATACCGTTTTGATAAAATGTAGAAAACGCACCTTACTTTAAAATGTTCTCTGACTCAAATCTGGAAGTAAGAACGTGTTTTGCTCGTTTTCATGCAGTTTTCTGTTTCAAAATAGGTAGATGAAAAAATGAATTGATAAATTATTAAGCTCGATGATAAATTCTTGTTTTGTCAAGTCAACCCTCAAAAATTTTGACTTTAAGCATAGATTTTGAGTTTGTTAGGAGATATCAGTCCATTCCGATGTAAATGATTTTTTGAAATAATCTTTTGGAAAAAATCTTAAGCACGGTCTCTATCGAGATAAAAAAAGTAAGTAAGTATTTAGTCATCTAAAATCAAAATTACCAATTTTTCTTGACATGAAACGCTAATTCGTACACATACAAAATTCGTTTTGATGTTTTTTGCGGATTTTCTACTATCGCTACAAGGAATACAATTCCCTGTAAATAACTAAATCATTAACATTTTTTTCATTTTCTTGTAAATCCTAACGATTTAGATTGTCCAATTTCAAGGCTAAAGACTCAAAATTTAGGATTTCTTCCATATTTGAGAAAATATTTTCAATACAATTTCGTGAATTTTTCATTGGTCTTGATCAGTTTACCTTTCATAAATAACAGTTTTCAGTTATTTTGCAAACCTTATCTAGTTCAAATCCAGGCTCTATTAATATTAAACCAATTCATGACAGGTGTCTCTTAAAACAAAGGCAAGCAGACACGAAGAAAAGAAAACTCTCCTTAGCTTAATTATCCGTTTTTCCAAGAAGCCCTAAATAACTGGAGTGGGGGGCTAGCAATGGAAATTGCGCTTTCCAATAGAATCAAATCAATGGATGAGTGTAATCGGACGGTTTCAGGTGGAGATTCTGGGGCCAAAATGGCTTGGGATGCGTCAGAGTTGATACTAACCCTCCAAAATCGTACTTAAAATTCTCGAGCCTTATTCTTTTTTTCAAAGTTTTTTATTCAAAGTGTTGACAACTCTTTCTTTTTTTCAAATTTTTGACAATTTGAAAAGATTCTTTCAAACCATATATTTGTCTCTTGTCATTGAAATATGCACTCGTTTATGTGAAAGGCCATCTGCAAGCCTTCGTCGAAACGCTTGAACCAAAGCACTTACTCATATTACTACTATGGAGAAATGGAAGTTGGCCCCAACAAGAAAGGAAAAACAATCATGGCAAGACTATGTAATAATTCTTGAATTTAACTTTAAAAACGGAAAAACAGCTAAAGATTTTTTGCTTTGCTCAGATTGATGAAAAACAGTATCGTTGCTTACCACTAATAGATTGGAAATATGGAGTGAATTGTCTATTTCAAGAAATAAAGTCTTGAGAATTAATGAAGTCTTAAAGAATGTTTTGCCGTTATTTTGCCTCCATCCAGTGACAGGTTTTTAAGCCTCTATCAAACTCCCTCACTAGGAGCAGAATTCGGTAACAGCTTTTGGGTTAAGGGCCATCAAATTTGAGGTCGTTTAGTCAGAGACCCATCATACATAAGCTGGTAGGTACAGGGCCCACAAATTAAAAATCATAGCGCTTGAGGCCCACCAGTTTCAGTTCTACAATGAATGATTCTGTGTCCTACTATTTTGGATTTACCCAGTGGGTCCTGGCCTGTCAAAAGTCATGTGGCCCATTCCTTGTAAGTTGCCAACCGCTGATCTATATGATAATTTTTACTTTAAGTTAACTTTAAGTTAACCATTCCCAATTCCAAAATGATAGTCAGGATAATCGACTGGAGGATCTGGTAGTCACAGATTAAGATGCTTTTGAGGCCATCAAGAGCTTAAAGCTCTCGAGTTCTCTTGGACCTGATGGTGTGACATCTCAGTTTCTGATGAAATGTTCACAGATTCTTGCCCCTGTTTTCTCCTTTTTGATGCGTCGCATCTTAGATCAGGGCAAGTTTCCCACTTCTCTAAAAGTAGCTCATGTCGTTCCAATTGTTAAGAGCAAAGATGAGTACCTCCCTAGAAATTATAAGCCCATTGCTCTGACTTTCAGTCGTGCAGAGGTCTTTGAGAAGATCGTGAAGTCCAAGCCTGTTGAGTATTTGGAATCCCATGATATCATTCCCCCAGGGCAGCATGGGTTTCGAGCCCATTTTAGTACAGTCATCCAGTTGATTGACCATATTTATCAGATCATTGAAGGACTTGGTAGTCACGAGTCAGTTTTTGTAATCTATCTTGACTTTAACAAAGCCTTTGATAAGGTAGATCATGGTCTTTTGCTCGATCAACTCAAAGAGTTTGGGATCCAGGGCAAGGTCCTGAACTGGATTGGTAGTTTCATGAGTGATAGAAAGCAAATAGTGAAGGTTGAAGGATCATTTAGTGGCATGTATGATGTCAAGTCAGGTGTTCCACAAGGTTCAGTTTTAGGTCCGCTCCAGTTTATTCTCTTTATTGCTCCTCTCCAGAAGTTCAGGACAAAAGCCAGTATTTCTTCTTATGCTGATGACACAAAATTAGTTTGTGGAAGGAATGATCAGGACTCAAAATGTTTAGTAGATGACTTGGAGAAAGTCTACTCTTGGGTTGGCGAGAGTAACATGGCATTGAACGGGATGAAATTCCGTACAATGACGTATGGGGCGCCAAATTTCCAATCAAAGTTCCACTCAAAGACAATGGAGGTTGTGATATTGAGCAGGTATCGTCCATGAGGGATTTAGGAGTTGTCGTCCAAGATGATGGAAAGTTTAATGAGCATATCCAGCGGAATGTGGGAAAGGCATTTTAAACGTGTGGCTGGATCTATCACACTTTCAAGTCCAGAGATAGTGTTACCATGATAATAACCAATCTGTTCAAGTTCATTGTTCAGCCTCATCTAAAAAATGCTTCACCCATTTGGGCTCCAATAAGACGGCAGGTTTGCAAAAGGTCAAGCAGGTCCAAAGATGTTTCACTAAGAACATCACAGGACTTCAAAAGCATTCATGGAATCTGTCCTAATCCATGATTTGAGGTCATATGTAGCAACTATAGAGGTTTCACTTCTGCTCTGAGACCACCTTCAAATCCCAAGGAATCCAGGAAAAATATGGCAATTTTTCTGGGACCTTTTACTGTGACCGTTTTAACCGGTGACAAATTTACTTGTGACTTTTGCTTGTTACCTTTCTACCTACAATCCAAGGACTCTTGAGCAAGGAAGCGACACGACATTTTTGGTCCCGCCAACTTAGGCCATTGATTGTAAGTCTAGAGATCACTCAAAACTTTAATTTGCATACTTTTACCCATTCCAAAAGCTTAAAAGAGATTCATGTGATACCATTTTGTATTCAAAAATATATCTTGTCAAATATATCAAAAATGTATTTTTGGCAAAAAAGCCATGCACAAGTTCAATTTGTAAGAATAAAGGTTGAACAAAATATCACTTTCTTCCCAATTTTTGCTTTTTTGCATTATATTGAATAGAAAACAAATAATTTCAGACTCTATATTACTGAACATGAATTAGAGATAGTATGAAAGTAGTTCACAACTATTTTTTTTAACAAATACTTAGCCTAATTTATGTTCTCATTCAGAGTCATAAATTGCATTAGGTAAGACTCCACATTTTTGAAAATTAAACTATGGTGCTTAATATGACAATTTTCTTGCCTTTTCCAAGTTGGTCCTAAGGATTTAAAGAACTTTCAATTGGCATGGAGAAAAATGTGTTTTCAAGAAAATATTCAGTATTGACATTGTATCAGTCAATGAGTAAAAGAGACCTCAAATGCTGATATGGGAAGTCTTGATGGCTTCTTGGATATTTTGTGTTTGTTTAACTCACTGGACACTCTCATGAACTAGGTAACTGAGTAGTATTTAAAACGGCAGAAACCTTTTGTCCATGGATGTTGGTTGTCTTAGAGATGAACCCACAGGGAACTTTCAGGTTTTGCTCCTAAACAACACTGAAATATGAACTTGTTGTTCTTGTTGTATTGTTAAGTAATAATAGTTTGTCATTGCTCTACTATTCTTTCTGAGCCACAAGCACAATGGCTTTCTTGAAATTTAGAGACCATTGGGCATTGACAAACAATTCCTTGATTAACTGGTGGCATTGTGCCATTGCTTAAATGGTTCTTGGTCTTAATCATTGAAGCCTCAGTTCAGGAGCTCTTTTCCAACTCAAATGAAACCACGGTTTCAAAACCACTCTATGAAATGCCTCAAACACATTAGTTTGCCTTGGCACAATGCAAATACTCATTATCAAACATTCAAATCAATGTTCATGGCCAGAGCATGGGGGATTTTGGGCACTATTCACAGGTAAGTTAGGCTCAAAAAGGTTCTTTAGAGCCATAGAATCAAAGAGATAATCATGGCAACTTAAAGCACAGCTTTTCCTACCCACGGCACTTGGGTTCTAGGTGAGATGACACACAATTTAAAGCTTATTCTCCTCTTGGCTGTTGGAACTTTCTTCGCCGTTGTTTACAGTTAGGCCTAAGTTGGCTGGAAAGGTTTGGTGAATGCAAAAGGTGACCATTCCTTGCTGGAGGGTCCTTGTACAATCATATGCTAAGTTTCTTTTTGTTTCTTAATGGTGAAAAACGGGTTATTTTTTTGAGTTTTGGTGCTAGGGTCAGAGGGTTGAGCCTTGCCCGACCACTGAAGCCAGCCATCACATTGTCCAAATTGTTCCGATAGGCAAGCTCATGTCCAGTATCAGAATGGTTCTTCGTCTGTGGGTGTGGAATAGCGTCTAAAAGTTTCCTAGAGAAAGGTCAAAGAGGAGAATCAAACCTGGGACCTCTCTCACTATAGGAAACTGCGCTAACCACGACGCCACTTCTCCTCCCTTTTCGATGCGGGGTTATGCTCGTCCAAGATAATTTTCAGATATCAGGGACTTTTTCGTCTTCACCTTAGGAGATTTTAAAAATTGAGTTTGTTCATCAAAACAGATCAACGCAGTTTTATTAAATGAAACTTCAATACGACACAATTGAAGTTCAGTCAATCAATTATGAATTATTGGCCGATGCATTTCTGTACATGAAATGGCATGAAGGGAGGAGGGGAGAGAAGGTGGCATCCTTCGAGATGGCTCTCGGGGTTTGTTCATCTTAAGTGGTGGGAACTTGGGATACCCCAGTCTAAACATAACCAAATTGATGTAACTTCTTCTTTTACACACATCACGTCCCGTAGGTGTTTTCAGTCTCTAAATAATATTTTCACTATAAAGGCATGTTGTTTTTTTCAGATGGAAAATGTTCCCTCGTGAATACAGAATTTCTTAACTTGGTTGGTCTAAACAACCGATGTGATTACTACCCTTCTCAGATTGAAAGCCTTAATGGCATTCTATTCTGTGCCATATAAGCAGCGTGGTATCTGTACCACCACCACCACCACTACCATTTCAATTGGAGACTTTATCACAACCTATATTGCTATCTTTATACAGCATTTTGAAAGAATGAGGTTTTTAACCCAAAAAAAGATATCTTTTGAAAAAACATAACAAAAACAGCTTAATTATTTAGGATTTAGAATAAGTAATGATTTCAAGTATGGATATGTTATTTTCAGATATTACGTTAAAAAATAGTTTTGTTTGGAAAACACTGTCTTTAGAATTAACTTCGAGTCATTCATGATTTGTCTTGAAATAATATAAATAAACTTTCCAAATAAAGTATTTGTTTGTACTTCAATTAAGTTTGATTATCTTTGTTTTATTTCACAAGCAACGATTTATACTTGAACATCGTCAGTCTATGCGTATTTTTGTCCATAAGTGGCTATTTCTACTGATTTTTTGCCACACCTTGCCATTTTCTCCCACTTTCTGCCCTTATTTCCAACATTTTTGCCATTTTCTGCCAATTGCAGGCAGAAAATGGGAGAAATTTACTAAAAGCCAAAAATTGCCATCCCTGAATGACACATGTCGCACAGACAGTTTCTTTAAATATCAAAGGCCAGGCTATCTTAAGGGTAATTTTTAGAGCTCCAACATTCTTGTAGGACTTCGCACAAGCGTTGGACTCAAGCATGGATCAAAAAGTCAAGCCCATTAAGTCAGGGCGTGATGGCAGTCACATTTCCTTGCTCGTAAAAATTTTCCCCCTTCAATTTGAAAATCAGTTAGGAACGTGGTTGAATTACATGTTTGGAAAATTTTGTTTAGGATTTTGGGAGAATACGCAAAATTGGTTGCTTGATTCTTGTTTGAAAAAAATTGCAACCAAAGATCACTTTTATTGCATATATACAAGGGTAAGTGATTTTTCATAAACCAAATTTGAATTGTCAAACTTCGAAATCACAAGGACCTTCAACAAAATGTGGTGAGTTACACCTGTTTCCATTCAACAGCAACGGCCCTTTCAAAGGACTGCAAAATGCGAAAACCCTTAAACTGTCCAAATTCGCACGAGCCACCTACTGTTGCCGAAAAAGCTTTTTCTCTTGTTTCATCCGCTTGTGATAAGATTTTTGAAGAGGTCACTCGAACCTCCCGTGCAATCTTAATTAAACGAACCTTTTGTTGTGGGAAAAAATAGGACTCAACATTGATCCAAACATTAATTTAAAGATGCAGATTTGTTCATTGGATTCTAAAGAATCATATTAATATTTCAAAATGTTGCCTAAGTTGAGAAATGAAATAATTTTAACGTTCCTTTCTGGTAATATGTGATTTTGGACGACTCATTTTTTAATGAATGAACTGAGCCTATTATCAATCGGGTGTAAGTAGCGGTTTTGAGTCATAATATGTAGATCATTTCAAAGGACCTAGAATTATTGAATTTACGCTTAAATGGAAATGGGAAAAAAACTTGGATTCGCCAAAATGGACGTAGCAATCCAGCACAGCCAACAGCCCTGTTCTGTCACTAGCGGTATGATTTAAAACGAAACGTTCACTTAAAACAAACTTTGTCATGTCCCATTCTCTAGTCATTTTGTGTAAATACGTAGTCCTGGTAATAAAGTATACAGTTCTTCAGCTCTCCATGCCATGACATCATGCCCTCCTACCTCGATTCACAATAGATCACACCAGGGAAAAGCACCTCTTTCCCAGACAACTAGCTTCAATTGGATATAATATCGTGTTCATGCATTTTTAATCCTTTAATCTTGTGCTTTTAGCCCATTACAAAAGGTTCGAACAATGACCTCAACAATTTTATCAAATGAAAATCGATATTAAGGTTGCTTTGGGATTTAAGGGTCAACATATTACAGAAGACGTCAAATTTTGTTTGCATTAAATGTAGAATGAAAATAACGTTCCTAGACACCCTGCATTAATCGTTCGTGTCACATATTTTGTTCTCCTTCAGTCGCATCGAACGTTCAGTTTTCCAACCCCAAACCCCGTTAATTGTAAAGAAAGAGTCAAAATTTCTTAACAAAAAATTAATATCTTTGCCATTTCAGAGCTTTGTGTGTGATAACTAGGGCCCGGAGAAATATTTGCAAAAAAGTGACAGACAAAATATCCAATATTTATTTTCTTCAAAAGCCCAAAGTATTTGGAAAAAAAACCGGATATTTCAGAAATAATTTTTTGACAAGCCCATTTTTTGGTATTTTTGTCTGTATGCACCGATTTTCAAAATTTGTTTCTGATAAAATTGATGCATTTGGCCGTTTTTTGGGACAAACTTGACATGTAATTGATTTAAACAATACAATTTTCAATTTTCCTCAATAGATGGCGCAGTTTTGTATATGATAGTAGTTTTTATTGTGAATGTCTAAACTTGGTACAAATGCCATTTTGTAGAGTTTTTTTTTGTATTTTGGGTTCATTTTGGAAGGCTCTTTTGAGCATTGGTCATTCATTTCTTTTCCTTAATTTTGCCTGAATTATATTTTATGACTAGAATATTCGAGAAAATATTTGTTTTTTTCCTTGAAATAGCCAAAATATTCAAAAAATCGAGGAAAAGGAAAAGAAATTTTGAAAATATTTTATATTTAAAAAAAATATTTCCGGGCCTTTGTGATAACTCAATTAAACTCTAAAGAACATTTATTTGCTTTCGCACGGAGCCCTTTCAGTTAGTGATGTGTAGGGCCCGGAAAAATATTTGCAAAAAAGTGACTAAATATCCAATATATATTTTTTTCAAAAGCCCAAAATATTTGGGAAAAAGCTGGAAATTGAAGAAATAATTTTTTGACAAGCCCATTTTTGGTATTTTTGTCTGTATGCACCGATTTTCAAAATTTGTTTCTGATAAAATTGATGCATTTGGCCGTTTTTGGGGGCAAACTTGACATGTAATTGATTTAAACAATACAATTTTCAATTTTCCTCAATAGATGACGCAGTTTCTTTGTGTATGACAGTAGTTTGGGTTGTGAATGTCTAATCTCAGTGCAAATACCATTTTTTAGAGATTTTTGTATTTTGGGTTCATTTTGTGCAAACTTTTTTGAGCATTGGCCATTATTTTTATTTTCCTCAATTTTGCCTGAAATATTATTTTATACTTAAATATTCGAAGAAATATTTATTTTTTCATTGAAACAGCCTAAATATTTAAAAAATCGGGGAAAAGTGGGGAAATATTTTTAAAATTTAAAAGAAAATATTTCCGGGCCCTAGTGATGTGTTTCGTACCAGGAGTGCTGTCAGTTTTAACATGGAAGTTTATCCCTGTTAAAAAGGGCAGGTTGTATTGAACTTTTTGAAAAGACCTAAACTGGGACCAATTTTTCAACACTAGTTCGATTTCGAGTTTCATCGATAGTTATAAAAATGGATTTCGAATTGGTAGAGCTGCCATATTTTATGGCATATAAGGGTTTCTCAACTTGTACTTGGTGCTTGAAGTAAGACTTCAAGAACGAAGTTACTACATAGAAGAACGACTTCAAGTACAAAGAACGAGTTGAGAATACGGGCCAAGGTCTATTGCGTGTTGAAAAGTTTAATTGTGGTCAGATTTTTGACCCTAAAATCAAAATGTCAAAACTCTGCCAAAAATCCAACTTGAATCACATCAGTACTTCTAGTCCATCCCTAATTTTGATTCACACAGTCTTGACCTTATGTTACATGCTTTTTTCAAATTACAAAGTAGATCAGTGAAGATCGATGGACGGAGGAGCTTAAACCAATTCTGAAGTAATTTGATGGCTGTCTTGCGAGCAAACCTCATTCCCTTAAGTAGCTCTCCCTCCCTTATCCCAAAGAGCTTTTTTCGTGAAAGCTTTTAAATATATGAAAGCCAGAACTGCAGACTTTTCCCCTCGCTCAGACAAAACCACTCTCTAGATTGAAGTGGGCACCCTTTAGCGACACGTAGAAATGTAAGAATTTTGGGCAGCTCGGTTGCAATATCATTCACAGGCTTTATTTAATACGCTAAGTTTTAA
>CM021316.1:3653949-3699427 GCA_010645155.1 Tigriopus japonicus | reverse complement strand
CAGGCAATCCATCTGGGCTACACTCAGCCCCCACCAGGCGGTCCATCTGGGCAACTCAATCCCCACCATGCAAACCATCTGGGGCGACTTGATCCCCACCATGCAAACCGGAATGATGTCCTCCGAGTGATAAAATAATTGAAGATATATTTCGGATAAGTGAAATGGAGAGGTCTGGATCGGACCAAGAACAGGAATAGAATGATCGAGTGACGGGGAGAAGAAAGATTAAGGAGGGATCGGAAAATAAATATCGGGCGGTTCAAAACCTCTTATTAGATATCACACCAACTCCCCTTCTTAGAATTTCAATCATAGAAAATGAAATAAATATGTTGAAAATCTCAATGATATCGAAGTCGTTCCGGTGGTTTCCGACATCTCGAACTTCTTCGACTAATTGTGTCTTGAGCGGTCTCAGTTTCATCAGGTTCAACCACATCATCGATATCCGAGGGCAAATTGGGCAAACGTCTAAGGAAGCGTCGATTTCTCCATGATTTGTAACCATTCTCGAACTTCAAAAGATATCTGTGGGCAAAACATTTCAAAATAACCGCCTCCTGATCCCAGCGTTTGGTCTGAGGATTTTGTACATAAACATTCATGCCATTAGAAAAAGGTTTCAAACATCGTGAATTTTTATCATAGTGAATTTTGCGAAATCTATCAATCTTCTCCCTTTTGATTTTGGCACCATCGACATCGATTGCGACTTCTTTATGAAGAACTCTCTCGTGAACGGGTAAACGGGAACGAATGGGATGGCCAAAAACACGTTGAACTGGAGAGAGACTATCGGCCATTGGGGTGTTACGAAATTCCAGCATGGCCTCCGCAAAATCTTCGGAATTAATATCTCCACCGCTTTTCGCCAAAATATGTTTAACCGTTTTCACCATGACCTCCGCATGCCCATTACTTTGGGGGTAATATGGCGAAGATGGTCTCCATGCGACTCCCCACCGTAGAAGAAATTGAGTAAAAACGGAAGATGAAAATTGAGGTCCATTGTCCGTTCTAAGAACATTCGGAACACCAAATTCAGAGAAAAATCGGCAAAAATCTTTGATCAACGACGAAGAACTGGGTGAATTGGAATACTTAACAATCAACGGGTATCCGGACAAACGATCCGAGTAAACCAAATATTCCGATTTGCCATACGTAAATAAATCAGCAGTCACCACTTGAAAAGGTCGATTTGGAAGGGAATCTTGGGTCAAGGGTTCGGGCTGGTGAGAAGAACGAAAATACATACATTGGGAGCAACCTGCGACAGTATTGGCGATATCCGAGGAATATCCCGGCCAATATACCGTTTGTCGCGCTCTCCTTTTCGTCTTTTCAACTCCTTGATGACTTGCATGCAATCTCTTCAAAATAAATTTGATTGCCGTTGGAGGAACAACAATTTGATGCCCTCTGATGATTAGATCGTCATCCACAGAGAGTTCAGATGCGACCTTCTTAAACAAGGCCACATAACCACCTTTAATGGACGAGACTGAGCCATCAAGAATAGCCAATTTGAGTTTGGAATAAGAAGAATCCTCTTTGGCGAATTTGGCAATCTCTTCCAAAATTAGATCGGGGTATTCCAATTTAATGGACGCAAGGAGGAAATTCCTGGATTCGTCTGAATCTTGAACATCGTCGAAATCCGGATTTGATACGGGATTACGTGAGAGAGCATCCGGAATTGAATGTTTAATTCCTTGCTTCCAAACGACAAGGAAATTATACCCCATCAATCTTGTCCTGTAGTTTAGAACTCGTGGATTCTCAATTTCACCCAAAGTTTGTCGATTGAAAATTGGGATCAATGGCTTATGGTCTGTGACCACTTCAAAATTTATGCCAGCCAAATACAAATGACATTTCTTGACTGACCAATAAATTGCCAAAGATTCTAGTTCCACCATTGCATATCTCGTCTCGCAATCTTTCAGATATCTGGAGCCGCATTGGATCAACTTCGGAACTTCGTCCTTGATCTGAATCAACGCAAAACCCAAGCCAGTTCGCGACGCATCAGTCAAGAGAATGGTAGATAGCGATGAATCGAACATATCCAAGACTGGAGGAGAAACAAGAGCCTTTTTTGTTTCATCGAAGACTTTAGAATGTTCCGGCAGCCATTGATATTGATTTTTGGTCTTAAGAAGATCTCTGAACGGTGAAGTCAATGAAGCCAAATTGGGCAAAAACTTTCCCAACTGGTTGACTAAACCTAAAAATGATCGAAGATCGGTCAATGTTGTGGGAACAGGAAAATTTTGAATAGCCTCCACTTTGGCAAGGTCCACTTCAATATTTCCATGGGAAATGCGATAGCCAACAAAATCGATTGAATTTGCTGCTAAAATACTCTTTTTGGAATTGACGGTTAATCCAAAAGAATAACATCGCTCAAGAATATCGCTGACGCGACGAACTAACTCGGGTAAAGTAGTCGCACCGCAAGCAATATCATCCACAACTTTCTGGATATCCAATCCTGACATCGCAACATCTCCCCGATAAGAATACGAGTCTCCAGTCAACACAAACCCCATGGGCGCTCTCAGAAATTTGAATTTCCCATACGGTGTAATGAAAGTAGTGAGCAACTGAGATTCCTCAGCTAATGGCATCTGCCAATAGCCTTTCACCAAATCAATTTGAGCAAAAAATCTCTGATCGGCATGAAATCCGGAAACAGCTTCAGAAGGCGTTTTGAAGGAGTGAATACTCCTCTTCACTTGAGTATTTAATCGAGTGAAATCAACGCAAATGCGAACATCACCATCGGCTTTGGGGACGACAACGATGGGATGACACCATTCTGTCACTTCATCTCCGACAGGAGCAATAATCTCCTGTTTAACCATACTTGTGAGAGAATTTTTGACCTTAATATCGTAAGCAAAAGGTATTTGACGAGCCACATGAATAGCAAACGGTTTTGCGTCATCCTTAAGATGAATAATCATTGGATCTCCCACCACTGGGCCTCTCATAGGACGAAGAGTCTCGGATTCGAAAACTTGAGAATAAATTTTCCTCAATTTCGCATCCACGGTCGGAAAGACTTCAGAAGTAACCTCGTTAGGCAATTAGGAAATCCAAATTTCGCGCTCTTTCCACAATAAGTTGTGGTCGGAGTGAACGTTTTGTTTTGTCAACAACGCAGAAGCCACCATGTGCTTGGGCAAGAACCACAGATCATATAATGACTAGATGTCGCATTGGCCCGTACCGTCGGCGAGAGAAAAGTGACACCACTTGGCCCAGCTGCGCTAGCTTCAAAATCTCAGGGCGACCGCGAGCTCATGAGTAACGACGTTCGTTCGCCTCAAGAACAAAGTACGTACGGTACGTTGAGTTTGTTCAGGATTTGGCCACGCTGGCAAAATTTTGAAAAGTTCGAAATTCCCACCATTTTGGGGTGTAGTGTTATGTATCAGCTGATGAAGCAAAGTTGTCCATCTTTTTCTCGCACGAAGCGAGGTCTAGCCATTATATGGTCTGTGGCAAGAACATCTAGAATAGAGGTGGACTTTTCACGGCACGGCAAAACTGGCCGGAGGTGAGCCAAATCAAGTGAAAGGCAAGGATCGAATGCCAATTCAGCCGGAAATTTAGAGCAGCCTCTTTGGTCTTCTGGCTAATTTGGCTGGGCGAACTGCCAAAGATGAGGCCTCTTCTAGATTAAGGGTTGCTTGATGCAACTGTTGCAATGTTCAAAATGACTTTAAGATGCTCATTGATTGGCCCCAAGAGCAATAATTGGTTTGAAAGTTATACAAAGGTGACTTAACTTACTGTTTTGCCACACTTTAAGTCAGCTGGTCTGTCCTAATTTTTTGGTTCAAATATAATTAATCTTAAGAAGACAACGTGCCACAGGATCCCTGAAGAGAGAAGATGAAAATCAAAAATGGTGACCAAAACAGTCAGAATATTGTTAAGAACTTATTTTGCAACATATTGGACAAAACCTGTCAATGTAAAGTGTAATGAACTTTAAAGCCTTTTGTGAGTTTTCAAATAATTTGTCTGAAAATAGGATCCAGAATGGCATAAAGTTTTTTCTTAGTTTTGATTAAAAGATCACATAATCCAGCCTTTCTTCAAACTTTCAAGACACCACAATTGAGGCTTGTCAAGTAAAAATCTGCTTGCTTTTTCGACTAATATCAATGAAGACCTTTCAAATAAAATCATTCAGACCGTAAGTGTCTATCAATAGTCTTAAAACACTACACGATTGATTTTGTGTGCAGTTTTTCTGATTTGCGGGAGACACCCTGAAGAAGGAAAACAAGCTCAGTTGTGCTGTCCTTTTAAGTCGTGCAACAAAGTTCATGTGGCTCATAATTTATAAAGAGTGTTTTAGTGTCTATTTTCCAATGCATCATCATTCTATAATCAGTGTGTTTTGTTTAAAGTCTTGTAGTGTCTTAGAAAGCTCTCTAGGTGCTCAATGTTCTCATGAATATCAGAAGTGCGAGGCCGGCCTCTCAGAAAGCTAACTATGGACATTAATCCACACGCACTTTCCTCTCGGAAAGGTGACCATAATTTGCGTATCAAAATTGTGTTTAATGTGACTCACGTTAGTCACACTCATTTCTCGCGAAACAACAAAATGTTTCTGATTTCCATATGAGATTGCTTCTGAGTGACCTCTTGGAGGATCTTGAGCATGGATAGAACTACAGACAGTGCAAAAAGTGGCAATAAGCCAAAAGAGCGTAAGTTAAATAATATATGATTTCATTCATGACACGTTCTTGTATGGTCAGTTAACAGATAACGGGATTTTGGTATTAAAAATATTCAATAAAACAGGAAAAGGTCACCTTATGTAGCATGGACAGCCAAGCAGGAAGTTTAGGGAGGATGTTAGGTTTAAAAAGCTTCACTGTTACAGGTTGACAAATTAGATTAGAAATTTCAAAAGTTCTCGTAGAAATGGAGTGAAAACAATACAAAATGTAAAGGTACTTAGAATGGTTCCAAGAATCATGATTTTAATGCCAGCAAAAATGAAGAGAAGCCAATGCAGGATCAACCGTATTTAGTTTCCCATTCCTTATTTCCTAAAATTTATACAGTCAGCCTGTAACAGTTAAACTTTTCAAACCCAAAACCTTAACTTTAGCTACATGTTTGGCTGTCCATACTACTTCAGGTGTCCCTTTCTTAAAATAGACGACGTACGTGTGCTAGAGTGAAAGGACGACCTTTCCTCTAGGTCTGTTCAAGTAAAAGATAACTGTCACATTTTGTTTTTGTTTCGCTCGAATTGAGTGTGACTAAAGTGGGTCAGATTGAATACAATTTTGATATGCAAATTATGGCTACCCTTCCGAGAGGAAAGTGCGTGTGGATTAATGTCCATAGAAAGCTAACTGAATGAAGGTAAGACGATTAAAACTTTTTTTGAGGATTATGATAAAGTTACTTAAAGTGTAAATATTATAAAAGTGTAGCCTGTGCAAAGGAATCTGTTCGTCTGAAGTCTCTTCATCGCTTGCGCAAGTCCAGAGTAGCTCTACTCTATTTCCGCGCCCTGTTGTCTTCCTTCACTCTGTAAACGTTAAACGTCCAAAGATTGGCTGAGAGAGGTTGCGTGGCCATGTAATAACATTCCGTGAAAAAGACATAAGGAGGAAAAAGGATATTTCTTGATTAGATAGCTCGAAAAAAGTCATACCAATCATAGGCCAATGTAATATTTTGATTGTCAGTTGCGGTTTTGCACGAACAAAATACCAAAATACAATCCACGCTAATGAATTAACTTGTACTCATACAGTTGCTTGACAAACATAGAAAGAAAAGATTACTATTGGGTTGAAAAGGCCATCAAAACAATTATTGGATTTGCAAATCTGATTTAAAGTATAGCTATACAAAAAACGTTCCTTTAAAAAGGCATTTTTAACTCTTGGTTTTTATTTGACATATGTACTACCGGTTAATTCTTGCTCATTAGGTACTACCCTTTTTTAGATTTTCTAGATTTCGTCGTTTTTGACAATCAGATCAGTTCAGACACATTGGTCCTAATCAAAAGGGACATACATAACGTCTATTTTGTGGGAGCAGGTTTAACCGTCTTTTTTTTGTCCGGACGGGCATTTAATCTTTCTTCTTTCTTATAAGATAGGTTCATTCACCTTTTTGGGAAATTAATTCGATTTTTCCATGTTGCAAGTATTTTTTTTTTCTTTTTTTTCCGTCTGTTGGGAACTTTTATTCATCTTTTTTTGTTTAATTGGTCAATTTTATTCGTCTTTTTTCGTCTAATTTGACAGTTTTATTCGTCTTAACTTCCTGTCCCTACTTATTACACTAATCTTTGTTGTACTGTTCTTATACATTGATTTCAATGTATATGTATAACAGTGTGGTGTACGACAATTTAGGGAATGAAATGGAATGTTGATATTGATCACGCAACCTCTCAGCCGATCTTTGGACGTTTAACGTTTACATCCTTCACTCAGCTCTTGCAAGCCTCGTTCGGTGTCGTCCTGCTTAAAAATGCCACGCAAATTCATCTTGAAAATGGATTAGGAACCATATTTCCCCCGGAAATTCTCCCCCGGACTAAAACGCGGAGTTTCATCACGCTCATTCAAGAAACAACTTGAACAACATAACGGCGTTTTTTTGAGCTTATCTGTTACCCGGCTTGAACAACTTACATAGATTTTGCTCATCCACGCCTTATCCTGAACTTAATTAAGACATGGCAATCTTTATTGCTTATTAGAAATCGATTTTTTTAAGGGTTGTCACCTTGGCATGTTCTAGAATTGATGGTTTCATCTTCGAATTTCTTTTATTGTACGATCGTGTCATTGATTTCAGGACAATCTCAGTATGGTTAAGAGTTGTGCAAGCAGTTTTAAGTAGTGAATTTGCGTGTGGGTTAAGGTCCATATGCCATAAGATAGACTTGCACCTTATAGTTATAATTGATATTGATGCAAACAAGTTGAAAATCTAGATTTCAGACCTAAGGAGGAATTACAAAATTAGTGTTTTGCTTGAAAAATGCATTTTGTCATTCAAATATTCCAAAAGTGTATCCCAAACCGTTGTCTGAAAATCATTTTATTTAAACTTAAGAATACTATGAGCTAGCATAAATACTGTAATGTATAAGGAAGCCAGAGTGGTCGTGCGTACTAATGCGTTCTTATAAGAGCCGAGGGTAAAAAAAAAGTGCTTCCCCAGACGGCGTAGGTTCGAATCCTGTTGGGGATCGAATTGAAGCTGTCGGGAGAGATCCTTGTTTACAGGGAATCGCATTCCTTGTAGCGGTAGTAGAAAATCCGCAACAAACAAACAAAAAAAAGTATATAATTCATCATATACGTACAATGTAATTATGGTCAAGGATGCCTAAATATCCAATTTTTGACTATTTTCCAACGTGCTCCCAAGTTTGACACACAAGGACTTTTAATTTGGCATAACCTTCTTTGCTTCTCTTCAGAACTTCATGATTTGAATTGTTAATGAATTTCATGAAAGACTAGTCTAACCTGGATATAAGAACATTCAACAGGAAAATATATCTTGGTATCAAGTAAGATACATTGTGAAAGACTGGTCAGTTTTACTTTATTTGTTCATAATGCAATAGTATATTAGAAAGATGTGTTTTAGAGACCAAATTAAAGATATGAGAACTGTATGTTAAAGTTGATCGTGATTCATATTAGCTGAGTTTATATACCTTGTGACAATTTGAGTTGTGGCAGAATTTTTTTGCTACCACACGCCGTTGACTTCAATTGCAAACTCAAAAGTACATAAGTTAGGACAAGAAATCCTGTGGCAAAAGTTATGAAAATGTTTTGCGACATGGTTTATAAAAAGAGCTTTCTTCAAACGATTTCTTGTGGCAACTTACGTACTTCCGTGTTTGCAAATGAAACCAACGGCGTGTGGTAACGTAAAATTTCTGTAACAACTCAAGTTGTCACAGGGTATATAAACTCAGCTATTGTCTCATTTCTATCGATCTATTGTCAGTTTATTTCTAGTTTAGCTTATTTTTTTGTAAGTTTCAATGACAGTCAAATTTGTCTTAATATTTTCATGTATTCATGTGTTTTCTATTCTTATTTTTTGTTTATGAGTTAGTTCAATGATCAGTATAAGTTCGAATGATGCAAATAAACCTTATTCATTGCAAAGGTGTGTTCTAGGCTGAGTAAGAGTTAAGATAGTAGAATGTTCTAAGGGTGTTTTATCTGTTCATTGAAACCATGAAGAGGCATTACAAGTTTAGTGTTTTGCTTGAGTAATGCATTTTGTTATTCAAATATTCTAGAAGTGTATCCCAAACCGTTGCAAGTTGATGGATAATCATCAATTCTTTAAAAACTGAGACTTTCTTCTTTCAAAAGCACGTTCTCTCCTTTTGTGCTTCTCCACTTGATCTTGGTCACCCCTGATTTGCCGTGCGCCGTCCAGGAAATGTCCGAGACTAAGTCCATCTCGGTTTCGAATTTGAAATATCCGTCAATAGATGGACACCTGACATCAGAGGATGCTTCCAGGTTGGGAATCTAAGCGCATAGATATAGGCGGGAAGCGCCTAGATTCCAGTGATGGGATTCAATCTGATTTCAATCTGTTCAATCTTTTAGGGCTCCCATCAATGCCATTGGTCCAATGCAAAAGTACTGAGAAAAAAACTTTGCTTGATCTTGATGGCACCCCTGGTCTGATGTCTTCAAAAACAGGGTCACTTTTTTGGATTTTCTCTATGAAAGAACGCATTTTTCACAGAAGTGACAAGTGTACTATTTTGTGTGAATTGGCAGTCACAACGACGTAGCGCGCGCAACAAATGATTGAACAGATTGAAATCAGATTGAACTCCATCAGTACTTGATTCCCAACCTGAAAGCGTCCTCTGATGTCAGGTGTCCATCTATCAAGGATTTTAACGCAAGCTTCAAAATTTACCACTAGATGGCGCCAAAACAGGGGCAAAGTCATGGGAAAATAGAGCGTAAATATTTTTTAACTTGATGTGAACCTTAGTGGATGTAAAGAACCTCATGGGAAAGAAGCGAAAACTAGGCCAAGTTGTTGGGGTTTTTTGAAGTTTCGATTGTTTGCCGTTGGTGTCGCCACCATCAACTCAGGAAGTCCAAATTGCAAAGAAATTCGATTTTGCAATCTGTTTAAGTAAATAATGCCAATATTGATCTATTCAGTTGTCATATTGCATAATAAGCAGTACTCAAGTTATTGTGTTAATATTTTTTGGATCGAAAAGCTCCTTTTCCTGCATTTTCTTCTCTCGAGCTTCTCGGTTTGTTGGGCTTTTTTAAAGTTTCACGTTAACACCACTTGTCGCTAGGGTCAAGTTTTCGCTTCTTTCCCATGAGTGGATGAGGCTAAAATGCTTTTTTTTCATGATATTTTCATCCTACTTAGCATTAGGAACAATGTCTATAAGAAAAAATATCGCCAAGTCATAATGTTTGATCCTAAATTGAGGCCAAAGATTGTATCAAAATGTGAGACTAGTTTCTGCCGCTAGATGTCATTGAATTTCATTTCATTTGCACGTGGAATTTCTGTTCAAGGTGTTCGGCTTCCTCTGGACAGGTCTCAATATCTTTCCATAAAAAGCCAAATTTTCTTTCTTTACAAAGCTACTTGATAACAATTTGATAGTTTTTCGAAAGGTTTCTGAGCAAATAAAGCTCAAAACTATTTATTTAGCATATGAAGAAAAGAAATACTCTCTATGTTGGCAAACTTGTTTAAGACAAAAATTCTCATTAAAACCGTCCATATCACTTGGCCGAGGCTTTTTGGTTTGAGTAGCCATCTTTCTGCTGGTCCTTGACCGACTAACATGACCACGTTGTACTTGAGCGTCTCTACGTTGCACGAGGAACGAAAACTGCCAGGGTAGCTGAATTAAGAAAGTAAGACAGAACATCAATTTGGTTGTATGAGTTACTTTCGATTTCAATTGTGGAGAAAAATGATATATTTGGATATTAAGAGTATTCACGAATTCAATGGTTGAAAGCATGACATATTCTCATCTTTTTCGATGTGGGCACTAGGAAAGTTACAATCCTTTGCGATTAAGCACGGAAATAACAACTCCCCATGTTTTTAAAAATATTTTGGCAACCCTGAGCAATTCAGAGATATCTATTTTGGGCGAAAGTTTCAAGTAAAATCAATAGATGACGTTAGTAGCACTGCGTAGACCTTCATTTCAAAACAACAGATTTGCAAACCTTGCAAATGGTGCTCATTATTGCTTTCAGATGTTCTAAAGCCTTTTATATTAACTTTTGTTTCTTTTATCAAAGCAATGTTGTTCATCACGCTCACAGGTGACGAAAGTAATGTTATTTATCCACGGACCTTTAGAGATATGGACGATGGTTGGAAGTCAGATTTGATTTTGCCTGACCTGAAAGCACGCCGATCAAAAAGCAACTTAATTACTCTAAGAATTCCCTAAAATAGTGAATGAAATGCTTCTTTTCAAACCCAAAGAACAAGTCATAGTTACTAGTCCATGTCTGGTCAATTCATTCATGCGCAAATGGTCTATAAGTAGCTTTCAGGGTTATGGTGATGATGTGAGGTCCAGACGAAAGAACAACAAAGGAGTGTTGGCAGATATTTCAAAATCTGTAGTTTCAAGTTAAATAATGGCAAATGCCAATTAACAGAGAACATTTACCTGACTTTTCAAATATGTTCTACTTTCAAAACAGAAAGAAAAACTTCTTAAGATGTTGCCCAAATGGAAACTTTCATTGTTCAAACAAGCAGTCTTGCAAGTCAAGTATTCCATGTAGAACATCTGAATTGCTTTAAATAGTAACTACTTAGGTTTTCAAATATGTATGCTGAAATGCCAAAGCATGACAGTAACATAATTTGCTTCCATCTAGCCGAATCTGACTCTATTTTCAATATTTTTGGCATTATTTGTCCGTAAAGTTCTGATATCACTGGTTCGCTCTTTCAACGGGACCTCTCATTGTCACCATTACCACTTTCAGTACTATATTGTAAGGGTGTAATTTTGACACATCAGGCTTACTTTACTGTAAGTTGCTACACTGATAGTGAAAATAATTTTTTCAGTGTTCATGATATATAAAATGATTAATGTTGAAAAATGATTAATTAGAATGATCATGATTAAATAAATTTTGGTCTACTTGTTAGCAGGAGCCTTCCAAATTATGACCAGGCAAAGATGCTTCTAAAATGAACCATACTTGACCTAAACTTCATCTTGCAACACGGTTCTAATGGGTGCTTACAGTGCAAGGGACAAACTTGTCTTGAAATGCTTTCTTGAAATTGTTTCTCATTTATGCACATTGTTGCAAGTGCTTCACTGGTTCAAACCATCATAAGCACAAAGTCAAAATAGTCTCATAGTTTAAATAGACCATTGTGCTTCAAGGTAAGTCAATTGAATCATAAGCTTATTTAATGATGATGCTGAGCTTCATGTGCTTATCCTCTTATGAAGACATTTTTTGGCAGTGAAAGATTGTATTTCTAAAAGTTCATCTATAATATGGTAGCCTTAAAACCTTAACTTTAAGATTTTGTTTTCCTTACTCATGTATACAAAAATAAGTAATTGTCTTCACAATATGAGTGGAGAAGCATTTTGGTTGGTAATTTAAGTACATTTTGAAATGTTTATTTATCAAGCGCAATTGTTCTAAACTGCATATAATCTGATTATATTGATTAATTTCAGTGAAATTTGATGAAATAAATTAACACTCAAATTCAATTTTTTACTCAAATCCAAAGAAATGTTAGATACCAAGCACAATCAATGACAACTGGATGCAACTGGCAACTGGATATCAATCAGATCATTTTTGTTTCATTTAAGTTATATTAATGAAAATACATCAAAAACTCAAGACACATTTATTTTCTCTATTGAACTCATATCATAAATCAAATTTGATATTTCTTTTTTGCAATTTTGATAATTCTCTGCAGCACTTATTTTCCCACCATGTTAATTTCAGAGCTGATTGTTTGGTGGTTTGGATAAGATTATACCTGTCATGCTACTAGTTTAAAGGAGAGCAATTTCCATGAAAGGCATGTCAAATCTCTTCCAGTTTTCAGACACATCAGTAATCTCACTTTAACTTGCACACAATCATGAATGCATTTTACTATTGCAACTTTTAGAAAACTCATAAGAGTACAAATGAAAGAAATCTCTACGTATTATATTAGGTTGTCTTTGCTTATATTTTCCTCATGGTTTTGCTTTTCATTGGAATCCAAAAGGCAATTAGACACAATAGCAGGTATGTTTAGCGTGCACCAAGGTGTGCTGGTAGCATTGACTTCAAGTCAACTTCAAGTCAACCTTCTCACCATTCAACCTTAACATAAGGTTTGATCAACGAGAAGCATGAATGGAAGCATGCAAAGAGAGAAGTTCTCCAGCATTGTTGAAGCATCTGTGAGCATTGCCATTCAAACACTTCAACGCTGATCAAACCAACTCCATGCCAACTTCTTTTCAGTGTTTCTTCAAATTCGCTGTCAAAAATTGCCCACCTCCTGACCTGTTCTTGAGCGCGGAGTTGAAAAGGGTGCGAGGTAGTGATGTGACTTGGGCAAGTAATGAGTCATCACAGACACCCAAGAACAAGTTGTTGACAAGCATTACTTGGGCAATACACCCAATACACTTGGCAAGCTCAAGGAACAGTGGAAGATGCAGTTGGCGGCAGTTGCTCTTAGCAGAGTTAAGATACTTGAAGTGTGACTTGGAAGAAAAAATGTCAAGTTGCATTTTCGATGATCTCTTGACCTTAATAATTCAACAATAAATAGTGGAAGTGATACAAAAAATATTTCAATTTGGATAGCATTTTCAAAACCATGTTTTTTTTTTTGTTTCAGTTCCAGGCCAAACATGAATGCACTTTTGAGGCTAATCAAGACCGAGATTTAGAAGCCACACTTCCAGAACAATCTCGTTTACTCAGAGTTGCCGGCATGAAAAAGTAATATGCCAAATCTTTTTTAGTATTCTCAAAATCTTTTGCATCTCCCCTTGTAAGAGAATGGAAGTGTGTAATTTTCTTAAAAATACATCCTTTCAAAGGTATCGGCCCTATTCAGCTGAATCAGCCTGGTTTGTGAATTTCGGATGCCAAGTTTATTTTTCGTTCATAGCAAATGTGGCAAGCCTGTTAGGTGGGAAAAGTACTTGTACAGACACCCAAGCTATGCCAAGCTCCGGCAAGCCCAAGCACTGTGCCGGTACAGCTTGCCCAATCTCTTGTTTGCCCCCCATCACTAGTGCGAGGAAGAGACAAAAGGAGAAATCTAGGGTAGCTGAAATCAGGAGGTGACGGCTTTGAAAGCGGGGGAGCGAACGATCATAGATGCTCGGGAAATTCAAGATCAAAATGGACCGTCACATTCGAGAAAAGGCAAATCGATGGAGAAAACTAGGCAAGCCTCCTGACCTGTTTGTGAGCGCGGGGTTGAAAAGTGTGCAAGGAAGAGACAAAAGGAGAAATGTGGGGTAGCTGAAATCAGGAGGCAACGACTTTGAAAGCGACTTTTAAAGCAGGCAACCAAACAATCATCGATGTTCGGGAATTTCAAGATTGAAATGGACCGTCACATTCCAGAAAAGCCAAATCGATGGAGAAAACTAGGCAAGCACACTCTGAAGTAAACTTGCAAGTCAACCATCTAGCTTTGCCATCAAAGCATATGAGCTTATATCCCTCAAATTCAGAAGAGAGAAAAAATTAATCCTTACCAAGCTGAAAATGAAGAAACAAACCCTCTGAGAATGGAAAAGTATCTCAATAAAAAATCATTTGAAGCACTGATTTATACTTCACCGAAACAATTCTTGAGATCACTTAAAGAAGTCAATTCTATAGTTTTAAAAGTAGCTAAATGCACCTGCTTGATCACTAGGGCTTGGAAATCCTAGGACATAAGCACTTTAATGAATCAAGATTATGAAAAGCCTTGAAATTGAAGTTTTTAATCAAATCACAAACATTTAGGAAGAGGCACAATGTTTACAATGGCGCGTGATCCGAGATTTGTTAGACCGCAAGAGGGCGCATCATCCGCAGTCGAGAAGGAAAAAACAAGAGCGTCATTCTAGGCAACTTTCGAAGACCCTTATTTTGTAAATCAAGACGTTGTGTGATTGAATCGTTCTCAAATACGTAACAGGGGTCACATATGACGTATTCCACTCATTTTGAGGCATTTTTGTTGATTCAGTGTCAAATTAGGTGCAGTTTTCATCGAGGTTGAGCGAATCCATTTATTTTGACAGTTGCGGTGGATGCCCAAATGTTGTTGATTGCGATCAAGAGTCAGGATGACCATGCCATCAAAATTCCTAATTTTATAACCGTTTCAAAAACCCATCGTTGGGTTTGGATAGTTTCTTCCTTTTTAAAGTCGTTTCTAGTTGTAGTTTTGAATCAGTTAAAACTAGCAAAACCTAAACCTAAGCAATGGTTTTGAAACTCTTTTAGAAAGTTTGGAATATTTACGTGACGTGACCGCCCTGAATAATACCAAACATCAGGCACAACAAAGGCAGATCAGACCCCATTGCATGAAGTTGCATGATCTTTTCTGAGTATGTTTGCAGACGATACTAAACTCGGCAGACCAATCCGACAAAACAGCGACGACCACCAAATCCTTCAGAAAGACATTAACTCCATGTCTGAGTGGGCGGAGAAGAACGGAATGAGTTTCAATGGATCAAAGTGCTGCGTCTTGCATTTTGGTGCAAAAAACGAAGGCTACTCCTATGAGATAAATGGTCATCCAATTAACCCGTCCAAGAACCATAAGGATCTTGGTATAGCAGTTCAAGCTAACTTAAAACCTTCCTTCCATGTTGCCACTTTGGTCCAAAAAGCGAACTCAATATTGGGCCAAATCAAGAGAACTTTTTCACTACGGAATGGTCACGTCTTGATGGATGTTTACAAGGCCTTTGTGCGTCCACATCTTGAATCCTCGGCACCGGCATGGAATCCTTGGTTGAAAAAAGACGTCTCCATGCTTGAAAGCGTCCAACGCCGGGCGGTGCGTATGGTTCAAGATGTGTCCGGAACATACGAAGAAAAACTTGTCAAATTGGGTCTCACAACACTGGAGACAAGAAGGAAACGTGGTGATGCGATACAAATATTCAAATTGATAAACGGCTTTGATAATGTTGACTACAAGCTACTCTATAAGCACATAGACCATAAAATCGACACCCGTGGCAATCTGGCGAGAAATCTTTCCATCCCTATGGCAAACCTTGATATAAGGAGGCATTTTTTTACATTAAGGAGCATCCCAATATGGAACAATCTCCCAGTCGAAGCAAGAGACTGCACTGACGTAAACCAATTCAAATCATGGATTGACGAACACCCGCAATACCTCCATCCCAAACAATAACATTACATGAATACCAACCCAAAAAATTTCCCGACCATAATGTCCTCTCTATAACCTCAAAGGTTCCTGAGGACTATGAATACATTACATTACATTATAAGTGATTCCCAAGTGATGCCATTTTGTATGTTGCCAAGCCAAGAGGAAATTTAATGGAAAATCTACTCACTTATCCAATTCATGGTATTTTGGGTCTAAACGAGGTTGAGGTTGTTAATAAACCAAAGTTTAATCAAGCTCTGGGGTTTTCAACATTTTTTCTATCGAGTTTGTTGAAGGGCAAGTCTAGGCTCCGACACATCCCTAGTCATTTGGCCCCAAGAATCCCTAGCTGAATTCGTCCGACCGAACCAATCCATTAGGTCAGAATGCAAGTGAAGATGTTTTTTGGGGGGGATTTAGGTGAAATTAGCAGAACTCAATCGTTTGTTCTTGCATGCAAAAATCATCAAGAGGCTGGTGATATCATGAATAAATGATGGTCATTTCAACTCCAGTAATTACTACAGATGCAAAAACATTTATTTGGCAATGGAAATTTGGCTCGTTATTTCTTTCGTTTAGTGAGTTTGGCCAAAAGAGATTTCTTAAAGGAATGGTGTTGCTTGTGGTCAACATCGTCAGTTGGAGGTAGCTCAGGGCCACGGGCTTCTCCAGTCTAACCCGCACGTCTAGAGACTCCAGTGGCCTCTTGGTCCCCGATGGCATCATTGCCTATGCCATTTCTACTTAAGAAACCTGACCAACCCGTCTGTGCATTCCGCAAGAATATGCCGAGATTCGCATCCGTCAAAATGTTGTAGTCTGACAGGGTTTTTCCATCTTCGAGCTCTTGGTCATTCAATTCGAGAACCATGATTGCTGGTGAAATGCCGGACACCTCTTGGATCTTGAACTTGATGTTGGCAATTGTATCAGTGGGCTCCGCTTCAATGTCCATGTTTGAAACTTGAAGTGTGAATCCACCCAAAAGACGCAAATCCAAATCGAGAGTTGATTCTGAAATAAATGAAAAATGGAAATTTTCCATGCATGAAGTTGGTGTCTCGATTGACTTCTGATTATTAATAATTAACAATTCGATAATTTACAACTAAATGTAAATGTCATTGATCTATACACAGGGTTGCTACGGAGAAAAGACCGCCGGGGGGGTTATGAGGTTTTCGGTCTTTCTCTATATTTTTTTATTTCTTTTAGTATTCATATTATTAACTCGTCATAATCCTCTTCATTTTGGACCTCATAAACAAATCAGAGTTTTTGACGATATGTGACACATTTATTGCTAGATTTTTTCGCAACAGCAACTTTGCTTCAACATTTTTTGTCTCGATCACTTAAATCCTGCGGGAAATGATTCGAATTATACATTACACTCACTTTCAAAGAACCATCTCAAAAAACTAATAGTTTTTTGTAGTTCAACAATAATTTGTTTAAAGCATTACTATGTTCTTAAGGAATATAAACGTTAAAAATAGCATAATTACAATTAGTCGATCAGCTTGAAATGAAGCCTTGTTTACCCCGTTGAATGTCGTTGTAATCACTTTAGCATTTTAGCACTTTTTGGCATTGACTGGAACCAAATGACAATGTTCTAAGAACGATAACACACTGGTATGAGAAATTGTAAGTGAACCGACGTGGTTTCATTCAGCTTTATATATGGAGACAATTGAGAGTCGAAAAAAGCGACCTCCAGCGGCATTCATAGCATTTCCTGTAATGGAAAGTAGAGAAATTCCGAAAATATGCCCTTCACTTTGCTAAGTTTGAATGCCTCTCGTACATCTCCAATGACTTAAAATTGGCAGCAGCTAACAGCAAGTTGTTAATTAATGTATCAAAAAACAGTCTTCAATTTTAAGGACATCGAGATTTTTGCCTCATTTTAAAGTTATTACAAGTTTAAAATGTCAACTTCAGTTTCAAAATTAGTCACCCTCTACATGAGGAAAGAGAAAAAGGAGAAGACAAGAGAAATCAGAGCGACCAATTTCAGACATTCAAAAAGGAGTTGGGGAAGCTTTCAGACATGTGGACTTTTGGACACCGTTGTCACAAACCAATGCAATTTTCGTGCATTACAAGAACACAACTTTTGAAGTTAGAATAAATGGCTCTAGAATGAAATGAAAAAGAAATACCAAACACTGATAAAACTTGCATAAAAAGCGAAAAAAGTTACTATGTGGACAGGGTCTCCTGTGTCTTGTGTACACTCCACGTTTTGAATCGTGAGACTCTACATTGTCTCCCTTTTAACTAGTGATGGGACGAGACGGCATTTCCAATGCATGAGACCAACTGATGCCGGTCTCAATTAATACATCTCAGAAGCTGGCATCAATACTATATCAAGTCTTGCGAACCACAGGGCGGATATACGTAATTTTTTGTTGGATGAGTAACAGCTGTTAAAGAGCCAAGGTTGCAGGTGAATACTTGATATTTCCGAAGATTATTACTTAAGTTGTGCCCAAACAAACAAGTGATCCTGACTTCAACCTAGGGATGGGTGACAGCGGCAATTTTGCCCTCGACTCCGACACCGACACCTGTGTTGAAGTTGCCAATCAACGTCGTGGTGTCGACACTGACACAGAAAGCGTGTTCCTTATAAAGACATTTAAGTCCATGTTAGTGCAACATAAGTTGGAGAGAGGGAAAATAAGCTTACATTTCACAATACCCTAGCTGGGTGTGTGATTTTCTTGCATTGCGTTTATGTTTATGATGGAACCAAAAATGATGATATTGGATTTTGTTTAGTCCTTCACATTTACAATCAAAATTGGGATCAAGTATTTGGGCGGGCAGTACGTTTTTCAAAAACTCTTGAAGCCTTATACGTCGGCACCAGAGACCTGGTATTGATGCCGACACCGAAAGCCCAAAAAGTTGTTGTCAACACCTTGGCACCGACACCGGCTTCTCGCCCACCCCTACTTCAACCCTACAAACGAAACGAACTTGCTTGGGCACAACTCCTTGCAAAACGTCGCAGCCAAAGGTCAGCTGAGGCCTGAAAATTGTCCAACAAAATGATAGGCCTGTCTGCCCCAGCGTCTCCTCTCTGCCAACTCTGTGTTGCGAAGTGCGAACGAAATGACAGCTACAAAGGTGTCCGCCACTGATTGAACCTATTTGTGTTTAACAATTTTGTTAAAGCGTGTAATCGAAATCTAACTCTCTTTTGAGGTATTTCTAATATGCATGGAGACCATGACCTTTATTGACGCCGTATCAAATAGCTTTTTGACTGATATTGTCTGTTTCAATATGGTTCCTTTGATATTCAAATCTTAGTTGCTAGTCACACTTCTTAGCCAGGTTGACTAGAATGTGGTAATAATGTCGTGATTTGCCACCTGATTTCAATGTTGATGGGTTTTAGCAAATGGAAATTTCAAATAATAACTGTGCACTAACGAGTTAAATAAAATCTTGCGTTGCAACATAATACATAAGCAATCGTTAAATGAAATATTCTCCCACAATATGGAGGATGTAACATAAGTTTTTGTGTTAAGGAAAAAGATTTCACGTCACACTTTCAGCAGTTCTTCAGGTATTTTTCTTTAAAACTCTGAAGCCAACATGTTATGCCAAGTTGTGGAATCGACGAGATGTTCCTTGCTTTGAAATTTATATTGTTTGAGTTTAAAACAACGGAAAAATAAATTTAGATATTTCGTGCCTTCAAACTGAAACCGATCGAACACCCGAGAAAAAAGCAAAATCCAATTTGAGCAATTTTGGCAACACTTCATCACATTTCTCACTTGGTCTCAAGTCGGAATCAAGACCAACGAAACTTTCATCGTATTGGTCTGGTCTCATATTGTATGAGGCATTGCTGGTATCAGCCCCATCAGTACTTTTAACCTTTTTTTTTGAAAATCTCTTTCGGTATTGGCAACCGCACGACGAATGTTTACAAAAATCCGCTCGTCAGCTGTCCTCGTTTGAGGCTTGTCAACAAATCTCAAAAAATGTTTCTTCTGTACTCTATGGCTTGTATCAATCCAAAATAGTAACAAATATTGATGATGACAGAGTAACAGTTCTACAAATGAAATGCACATTAATAGTAAGGATAGAGGAATCTCTGTAGCTTTTCATAAAAATGATGTGATGCCTAAAAACTTTGTTAATAACTTAAAGAAAAAAATACAAACGTAGGTACGTTTGTAATGTTCCATTAATGAAGGGAAGGAGATATTTTTGGTACCTTTTAAGTTCATTAAAACATATCGTGTTTTTTCCAACATATGTGCTAATACTTTTTGAAACTTAAACTTATTACTAAAATCACAATGTTGGAAAGTACATTTTCACAATTTTCATTTTTTTAGTTTATCCTCCATCAAAGGAATTGTAACTAACACAATTTTCATGTTTTGGTGATTGCATCATGGGTCTCTATTGAAGGTCAATTAAACAGATGTGCTACTTTCTTTAAATGACGTTTACATTTATTATAAAATGCTGTTTTCCCCTATCAAATTGTTTACGAACCAAATATCATCCCATTTTGGCATCATAGACCTGGTTTTTCATTGTATTGATTTATATTTTCAGACAAAAGATTGCACCTAAGTACAATTATTATTCAGAACTTTTATTCAAATTGCATTAACAAGGTATCATTGCACAATTGTTAGACTCTCAAATGTAAAAATCATTTGTTGTCAACATGGAATAAGAACCACTTGAAAGGTCATCCCGGGTCATCCTTACACATTGGCTGGGAGTGTTTAAATCGTACTTAGGCCATAAAGGGCATATTTCGATTCTATTTCATAAAGAATACAACCAACTTTCTTATATAGAAAGCACTATCATATTGCACAATGGGTGTACCAAAATGCAAAGAGAAAGTGTATTGAAGCCAACAAATTATTTCTAAACTAACGACACATGAATGGGACGTGAAAGTGCAGTAGTTGTTTTGTTTTGTTCATGTCTAGTGCCTTTTCCATCACATTTTGTGAAAACTATGTTGTGTCACAACAATGTTCTTTACAATTATTCAAAATTCTTTCTTTTTTCTCTGCTTTTGTTCCTAACCCACGCTATGATCAATCCTGCTTTGACATCCCGTCATCATCCAAGGATGTTTTTGCATTATTTTACTCAGCCACAGGTAGAAATGGCACATTACAAATCTCAAGTATCTAAAATGTTAAGAAAACATTTCCGAAATACGGCTGTATATTCTATAAGGCTTTATAATTTATGAGCTTGCAAATAACTTAAGATAAATTTCACTATGTGCTGCCTGCTCTTAACAGCCTTATCAGATCGAATCTCTGTTCATTAATATTATCTAGGAAAATGTATAATTTTTGTTTCTCTTTTGATTCACATGGCCATTTAAGACATTATTGAAAGTCTCATTGGTCCTTTTTCCCTATTTGGGCGGCTCAAATGAACGTATTTTAATGAAATTCGTCAAAATTTGGCCCCAACTTTCACCACAGCACACTAAATCATCGAGCAAAGAAACATGTTTTGCTCGAAAGTCGAAAGTGTTGTTTTGAATTTTCAAGCGCTCTCGCGCCGGCCCGCAATCAGCTAGGGCTACTTCAACTTGTCAATAGAGCTTTATTTCGGTAAAGTTTTCCAAGAGATTACACCATATGGTGTGATAGAGACACAACTTTTGTTGTTTCTTTAAGACCAAGGCTGTATGAGCTTCACCATTTGTTCTCAAAGCCAAATTTGAAAATATAACGAGGAGTTACAGGTATAAAGAGGAATTTGTTTTAAATGTTTTGCAATTGTTAGCCAAAAACAGGAACTTTCTCCAAGCACTATTTATAACATATCCCATCATTCATATCGTCTTCAAGATTTCTAAGGAACATAATATCGCCTAGAGCGCTATAATAAAATATAATAAAATAAGCGCTCTAATATCGCCGCGAATTGACAAGTTTTGAGTTTGACTCTGACCTACTAGTAGTCGCTTATATAGAGGATTTAAAAGAAATCCAACATTTTTGTCACCTAGATTGCAGTCATCTTATACACATTCTCTTTGGGTCCCCTCTCTTGTTCTCAAAATAACAACTCGCCGTCAGCGCAAGCCTTAGAAAGGCAGCTAAGTTAAACTTCAATCAAAGAGAAAAATGATAATCAGCACCATCTTGGGGTAGAAACGGTTTTGGGTGCTGCTGTTAAATCTTTGGCATTAATTTGTGATAACTCAGAGTGACCTTTTCATTTTTGAACACAATAGCTGATATTTTCGTGGCTTTTTCGCTTACCCACCTAACTGCTTGACCCTATGATCAAGACAATGACAACCAAAAACAACATGACCCTGCCTGACCAATTGCGTTCAATGTTGGATAGAAATCTTAAACCAGATTGGCTAAAACATTAGGATAAAACGGTCATGGAGTTAAGCGGAAAAGCCACGAAAATATCAGCTTATAATATCGTAGCTTAGCTCCAAAGACTCAAAATATGAAGAGAAATCAACTTTAAGAAGACGCTCTGAAATCAAAAAACTTTGCAACTGTTTTGCCTCCATCTTGTGGCGATATTTGTAACCTTCGGTTAAACTTCTTAATAAAGGTAAGATTATAGGTAGAAAGGTCACAAACAAAACAGTCACAGATCAATAGATCAAAGTAAAACGATCACGAGGAAAAAAGGTCACATTGAAAGGGTCACAGGGTAAAACGGTCAATGTAAAAAACGTCACAATGAAAAATTACTTTTCCATGAATATTATTGTATTCCTCCCAGAATATCTCAGAAGCCGGTGAGCAGATCTCGAAAGAAGGGTGCATCTTTGACTCCAGAGAGAGGGGTGACGTACGACCCTCCTCCCTGGTCCACCGGAACCGGGCGGGTTGGGACCATTGTCCTTGAAAATGTTGGTATTGACTTCCTATTGACTTATGGGACCTTGGCCTTGGCAGAATTATGTTCCACCCGGTTAATCTTAGGGCCCCATGGGACAATCTTCAACAAAGGAAGATACCAAGGTGTGTGGGTTCACCCCCTTGACTACTCCCGGAGCTGCGCAGGTCTGTGACATTTTTATTGTGACCTATTTACCGTGACCTTTTTACCTTGTGATCTATTCACCGCCCGCAATAGATAAGCACAATTTTGAGTGACAAATCCAGGACATTTAGGCCAAATAAGAAAAAACCGATAACAACCCGGTGGGGTTGAAGCGTAGTATTTTTCTTCTTCTCACCATGCCACATTTGAGCAACCGTCATGGAACAGTCTAATATTACCTTTTTGAATGTAGTAGCTGGCCAAAGTCCTTTGCTCATCGAGTTGCTTGCCCGCAAAGGTCAGCCGCTGTAGGTTGATGGGAATGGCCTCCTTGGTCAGGATTTTCGCTTTGACATGCTCAATGGTGGTGGAACCCGGGTTCCCTTCTATGTTCAAAGTGATGGTGTGACCTTGTGGAGATCGGACAAAGATCTGCATCAGGAGGATGCCGTCATCATTAACGACATAATCTTCTGGCTGCAGCTCGGCCAATGTTTGTCTCGGGGAGTAAGTCATGGCTTCAGAGTCGGTGAGCGTATCCATTTTGGAGCAATTTCAGAGTTGCGACACTCCAGAGTCAATGAAGGAAAGAATGCACACAGAAAAACTGGCAAGAAAGTGCTGCCAAATTGTTATCATGAATGTCCAAAAAGAGCACTTCCAATGTCCCAGGGAAAGCAAAAATCAGTACCCTATTTGAGGGAGAGAGGATGCCGAATTTATCATTTAACTTACACTATGCAAAGATTTGAGAAAAGAGGACCATGTGAGCTCAAAAAGATACAGGGTTTTTTAATTTTACATCAAAAGTAGACTCTCAACATTTTATTATTGGAAAACTATTAAAATATCGCAACACTGGACGCTGACCTGCGCTCCAAGGTGGAAGTGGAGAAGCAGGGCAGCAATCTAAGGATGGGCACGGACATCTAGAATTTCTTTGGATGGCGCACGGCAAATCAGAGGTGACCAAGATCGATTGGACAAGCACAAAAGGAGAGAATGAGCTTTTGAAAGTAGAAAGTCTGAGTTTTTAAAGAATTGATGATTATATATCAACTTACAATGGTTTGGGATACACTTTTGGAATATTTGAATAACAAAATGGATCTTTCAAGCAAAACACAAAACTTGTAATGCATCTTCATGGTTTCTATGAACAGATAAAATACCCTTAGAACATTCTACTATTTTAACTCTTACTCAGCCTAGAACACACCTTTTCAATGAATAAGATTCATTTGCATCATTCAAACTTATGCTGATCATTGAACTAACTTTTAACGAAAAATAAGAATAGAAACACATGAATACATGAAAATATTAAGACAAATTTGACTGCCATTGAAACTTACAAAAAACTAAGCTAAACTAGAATTAAACTGACATCAGATTTATTAAATTAAGACAATATGAATCAGAATCAAACTTAATATTTTGAAACAGTTATCATATCTTTAATTTGGTCTCTAAAACACATCTTTCTAATATATTATTGCATTCTGAACAAATAAAGTAAAACTGACTAGTTTTTCACTATGTATCTTACTTGATATCAAGAGATATTTTCCTGTTGAGTGTTCTTATATCCAGGTTAGACTAGTCTTTCATAAAATTATATAACAATTCAAATCATGAAGCTCTGATGAGAAGCGAAGGAGGTTTTGCCAAATTTAAAATCCTTGTCTGTCAAACTTGGGACCACATTGGAAAATAGTCAAAATTGGATAATTAAACATCCTTGACCACAAATACATAATAGCTCATATGTTTTGCGTGCACCAAGGCGTGCTGCAAGTATGCTTCCATTATTGACTTCAAGCGTATTTTAAGCCTGCTAGAGCATTTCTTACCAAATTTTAGGTTAAGCATCTAAAACACAGAAGCTGGCATTCGTATGGCTTCGTTTTAGAGGCCTGAAAACGTTAAAGATACGCAAAATGGATGGAAGTCAATTGATGAAGTATGCTTCAAGCATGGATCTCCAAACACAAAACATATGGCCTTATATATGATGAATTATATACATTACACTATTTATGCTAGCTCATAATATTCTTAAGTTTTTCAAAAAAATATTGTACATATTTTCAACTTGTTTGCATCAATATAATTTCTATTTGTAAGGTACAGGTCTATTTTAAGGCATTTGGACCTTAATCCACATGCAAATTTACTACTTTACACTACTAGAACAACTTAAGAATATCTCACTTATACGAGTACTTAGATTGTCCTGAAATCAATGACACGTTCGTACAATAAAAGAAATATCGAAGATGAAACCATCAATTCTAGAACATGAATTTATGCCAAGGTGACAACCCACAAAAAACTCGATTTCTAATAAGTAGAGCCAAGATTTTTAGGTGAAAAATTATAAAATAATTTTTCACCTTTTTTACTGCTTTTGATGGGGAAAAATTTTTTTTGCCCTTTTTAGCAAAAATAATAATTTTTTTGACACTTTTTGGGACAAAAGGTTAATAAATGCCGAGATTTACAACATTTACCACCTGCTTTGGAGAAAGTGATTTCTAACTTAGTGAAAAATGGTCATATTTATACTATCACTAAGGAAGGGCATTGATTTAAATTCACATTTAATTTCAAGAGGCTAGAGGCAGTTCTTTGAAAAATGTAGAAAGGAGTAAAATTTACAATTATTTTTTTCCATTGGCCTTCCAAAGAAAAAGGTTGGTAGTGCATTTATCTAACTTCTTCATTTTTTAAAGAATTGGCTTCTGGGCATTGCGCAAAACAGCGCATTGGAGGTTTTGTGAGTCAATCAAATTTGGCGCCTCAAATGACAAGCTCATGTTGTCCATGTTGAAAATGATGGTTCAAATGGCACAACTTGGTAAGAATGTGGTGTGGGCGTGGTATGGTAGCCGACTGCGCCATGCAGTGTGAGGCTACTGAGGTAATCAACGGCAATAATACTTCACATTATATATTCCGATAGAAATTCAAACAGTCTCAAATAAGGATAAAAAGCGTGTCAGGTGAATCGGGATTCTCAGGGTGACCTCGGTATACTTCAACATTCCAATACGTTCACCAATGTAAGTGCTTCTATTGTAAAAGGGGCACAATAACAACCTTTTTTTTACTCTTTTTTTTTGGTTATTTTCTTCACCTATTTACCACTTTTTTGGCTTTTTTCTTCACCTAAAAATCCTGGCTCTACAGTAATAAGCAATAAAGTTTGCAATGTCTTAATTAAGTTCAGGATAAGGCGTGGATGAACAAGATCTTCATAAGTTGTTCAAGTTGGGTAACAGATAAGCTCAAAAAACGCCGTTATGTTGTTCAAGTTGTTTTATGAATGTGCGCGATGAAACTCCCCGTTTTGGTCCGGGGGAAATGTGATTTCTAAGCCGTTTTCAAGAGGAATTTGCGTGGCATTCTTAGGCATAACCAAAATCAAAATTTCAATGCAAATTAGCGACAAAAGCTCGATCAGCACACCTTTGTCTAAAATAGATTACTTTGGACAGGGATTTTAAAGAGAACTAGCATTCGCTTCACCTAGATGGCTCTTACATGATTTAGCATGCCCTTAACACATCCTACTAGGATGCCCTTTCTTGTTCTCAAAATGAGCAACTCTGCCATTAGAGCAAGCCTTCTTAAGGAAGCAAAGTTGAGCTTGATCAAAGAGAAAAATGACAATTAGCGCCATCTTGAAATAGAAACATTTGTGGGTACTTCTGGTAAATATTTAGCCTCAATTTGTGATTACTCAGTGTGACTTTTTTTGTTTTTGAACACAACAATATCGTAGCTGAGCTCCAAAAGACTCGAAATATGAAGAGAAATCCATTTTAAGATGAAAGCTGCCATTTTGGTAACAAATCAAAGTTGAGGATAGATCTGAAATCAAGGGACTTTGCCCCTGTTTTGGCTCCATCTAGTGGCGATTTTTGCAGCCTTCAATTAACATTCTTCATTCAGTTAGCCTTCTGAGAGGCCTCACGCTTCACATATTCACGAGAACATTGAGCACCTAGAGAGCTTTCTAAGACACTACAAGGCATTAAACAAAACACACTGATTAGGGAATGATGATGCATGGGAAAATAGACACTAGAACACTTTTTAAATTATGAGCCACACAAACTTTATTGCACGACCTAAAAGCAGTGATGGCATATGAATAAAAGCCACTTTCTGCAATTTGGCAGAAATTGGTGGCAGAAAATGGCTTTTATTCATGCGAAAAAAGTGGCAGAAAATGGCAGAAAGTGGCAGAAATCAATTTTTCAGGAAACTCAAATAAGTCAATATATTTTATACTTAAAGGGACAAAATTTGGTACTTTTGATGTCTAACTATGACCTTACCATCCCTGCAAAAGCTCATTGTATCGAAGAAGGAAAATACAAGTTTATGAAATCGATCTCCTCGATTCGTTTTTGAATTTCCCTCGAAGCCAGGGTGGCTTGTTTGTCTAAAATATACCCAGATAGTCAAACCTTAAATGCGATTTAGTTCTAATATGCTCGATCTATATTTGAAAACTACCGTTTAGAATTGTAGGTTTTTAAAATGTTAAAATATCTTAAATGAAAATGTTTTCAAAATTAAAATACTAAGGTCTAAATTCTGTTTTTCAAATCCAATTACAACACAGTCTGACAAAATTCATTTGAAGTTAAAAAATACTTGTTATTTTCGAGTGAAGTTTGTTTACTCAAATATAAAATGAAGCTAAACACTGACTTTCTTACCTTTTACAATTCCAATATGTTTGATGTATAAATTATGACTTAACATTAAGTTTTATCAAATTCTGATGTTTGATGCTTGCTTGCTATGAACTGAATTAGTTTAAATGAATTACTTTAAACCAAATTTAAAGAAAAATTGAGATATAATCCCAAACAAGTCATTGTTGTTTTCTTTTAACAAAAATGATAATGGGGCTTAACAAAAAATTTCAACAATTACCTCCTGGGGCACAATTCACTTATTAATTCGTTTGATTAATTTCGCTATCATTTAATAAACCATATGATAATATCAAGCATTCTAGAAAATAATATTATAATATATACATAATAATAGAATATAATCTAATATCTAGATTTTTTTTCGCCTTGATTTTTTTTAAGTCGTTAAGTCGTTTTTTAAAGACGTGTTTTCAAATACAATGTGTTTTTCTAGTTATTTGAGATCAGCTCAAATGCCGTGACTTCTAATGGCATATTCCAATATCAGGGTATCAAAAGGAAAATATTTTGTGAAGGTGTACATTTTTCATTAGCTCAGATCACTACATCAAATCACTTCAAACCACTAAAACGAACAATTATTCCAAAACCTTATTAATAGATATTCAAAGGGTCCTTAGTTATGAATTGATGTAAAATTGTATCATTATCTCTTTAGCAGATGTTTGACAATCATCAATCTTAACTTTCAAATTGAACCAAAAGACACCCAAAATGCTCCAGTGGTGTGTTAAAGGAATTGCCAAGGCATTATATAAGGCATATTTTCGGTATCACAAGGATAAATTGACAATTTCTGCGTTGTCCAAATTTTGTCTTAAACGAAAAAAAGTATAAAATATCTTTCAAAACTAACTTAAAATGTATGTTTTTGGATATTTTTTTTCTTATTTTTTTTGGACAATTATTGCCAAAAATAATTATAAGATTTCGAAAAAAATTCAGCCCATAACTTTTGTTTCAAATTTTGCAAGTTATGACAGAAACATTTTCGTTGTACTCATAAATATTTTTTCAAATTAACACAGATCTTCCGTAAATTTTAATATCATGTAACACTATCAAATACTAAAATATTTACGAAAAAAGAATTAAAAATGTGCAATTTAAGTTAGTTTTAAGTTATAATAAATGTTATCATTGAATACAGAAAATAATAGAATAATGAAAATATTTCTCTTGGTTTTGTAATGTTGAAAATGTGTTTTATATTTCTTAGCAATTACTTTGACACATAAACAGAGCATTCCGTGGTATAATTTGATAAAATTTGAAGGTTTAAAGAAGTGGTAGTGGTGTTTTCATGTAATTTTGCTTCAATTCATAACTAAGGACATTTCAATGTCCAGAACCATTAATAGTATTAATAGTATAGAGTACTTTAATAATATTTGACTCTTTAAATGGCATTCTACAAACGCAGATTTGTAGTTGAACATCAGTCTATGTGCAATTTTGTCCATTAGCGGCCATTTTCCGCCACTTTCTGCCATTTTCTGCCACCACGTGGCAGAAAATGGCAGAAATTCAGTAAAAGCCAAAATTTGCCATCCCTGCCTAAAAGACTAGCACGACTAAGCTTGTTTTCCTTCTTCAGGGTGTCTATAGCAACTCAGAAAAACTGCACACAAAATCAATTTTGAAGTATTTTAAGACTATTGAAAGACACTTGCGATGTGAATGATTTTATTTGAAAGATTTTAATTGAAATTAATGAAAAACACGCAGATTTTTTACTTGACATGCCTCAATTGTTGTGTCTTGAAAGTTTGAAGAAAGGCTGGATTATGTAATCTTCTAGCCAGAACAAAAAAAACCTTATGCCATTCTGGATCTTATTTTCAGATGAATTATTTTTACACTCACAAAAGGCTTTAAAGCACATTACACTTTACATTGACAGGTTTAGTCCAATTGTGGATTTTAGCGCAAGCTTCAAAATTTACCATTAGATGGCGCTAAAACAGGGGCAAAGTCATGGGAGAACAGAGCGTAGATATTTTTTAACTTGATGTGAACCTTAGTGGTTGAGACTAAAATGCCATTTTTCATCATATTTTCATCCTACTCGACCTTAGGAACAATGTCTATAAGAAAGAATATCGCCAAGTCATACTGTTTGATCCTAAATTAAGGCCAAAGATTCCATCAAAATGTGAAAGACTAGTTTCTGCCGCTAGATGTCATTGAATGTCATTTCATTGGTACGTGGAATTGCTGTAAAAGATGTTAGGCTTCCTCTGGACAGGTCTCAATATTTTCCATTGAAAGCCAAATTTTCTTTCTTTGCAAAGCTACTTGAAAACAAATTGATAGTTTTTCGTAGGGTTTCTGAGCAAAAAAAAGCTCAAAATTATTTATTAAGTATATGAATAAAAGAAATACTCTCCATGTTGGCAGACTTGTTTAAGAGAAAAATTCTCCTTAAATTTTCAGTTTCCCTGCACATAATCGTTTGTGCAGGGCTGGCATCAAGAGCACTTCAGTGTACTATAGTGATGTGACTTGGTGTGTTGGGCAAGATTTTTTGCGCGAGGTCGTAAGGTAGTGTCGCCAATTGACCTTTGTGAAATCGTATTCCTCTTTGCTTACCAATCTTCAAAAACCTGTTTTTTCATCAAGGAGAACGGAACGGCGTCCCTAACTTTTGTGACTTCTGAACAGGGTTGCAAATGACACTCAAATTTGCGTTTGCTGAGCACAACACGAAATCTCCATTAGGTGACCCTCCCTTGCGACCTCGCGCAAAAAAAGCTTGCCCAACACACCAAGTCACATCACTAAGTGTACTAGAGCGTCTCTACGTTGCATGTGGAACGAAAACTACCAGGGTAGCTGAATTAAGAAAGTAAGACAGAACATCAATTTGGTTGTATGAGTTACTATTGATTTCAATTGTGGAGAAACGTGATCTATTTGGATATGAAGTGTATTCACGAATGCAATTGTTGGAAGCATGTCATATTCTCATCTTTTTCAATGTGGGCACTAGGTAATTTACAATCCTTTGTGATTAAACACGGAAATAACAATCCTCCATGTCTTTTAAAATATTTTGGTAACCTTGAGCAATTCAGAGATATTTATTTTGGGTGAAAGTTTCATGTAAAATCAATAGATGACGTTACTAGCACTGCGTAGACGTTCCTTTCAAAACAATAGAGGTGCCATTTAGAGAACAAAAATGCTTGTTTTCTCTAATAATCTTCATAGGTTGCATAAGTTCTTAACAATATTCTGATTGTTTTGGTCACCATTTTTGATTTTCACCGTCTCTCTTCAGGGACCCTGTGGCACGTGGTCTTCTTTAGATTAATTATATTTGAACCAACAATTTAGAACAGACCAGCTGACTTAAAGTGTGGCAAAAAATATAAATTAAGTCACCTTTGTAAACCATTCAAACCAATGATTGCTCTTGGCGCCAATCAATGAGCATCTTAAAGTCATTTTGAACATTGCAACACTTGCATCAAGCCATGGATATACTTACAGAAGAGGATGCGAAGACAGCTGTTTGTTGTTGTTTTTGAGAGCCCAATGAGGCCCTAAGGAGTAAACAATAGGGGGAGTGTTATGGACTCAATATTCAATTTTTCATAATAAATCAGTGAATTAATTGTCTAGACATCATTCTGGTATGTGTATCTGTCTCTTAGAGATAATTAAATGCAACCCCACTCTTGGGTAAATCACGTTCATCACTCATTATCAACCCTGTTCTACTTATCCTGAAATACCAATGGTTTCAGATTATAAGTACCTAACAACACTATCAAAGTGAAGAATATAGTGCTCCATGAAGGTGATCTGTTCTTTAATGCATTCTGCATGAATAATCATTCGGAGGGAATCATCAACGACTCAACTATAAGCTGATGAATAATTTGTTCAATAGTGTGCTTCCTCTCGGTTTGGCCTGTCAAAATGTTGATATTTGGCATCTAATGGACTTCAAGCATTTCAGACGGTAAAATAATGACTAGAAATTATGTTTTTATGGGGAAGAGTCTGGATGCTTTAGGTGTAAGTTTCATTGTTAATAACAGGGCCACAGTTTTCCAAAAACACGCTCAATTTTCATGAAACTTCATCCGTGTATAATTGAACCCGTTGTCTGAAGCTGGTATTATTATATTCAACTTGTATTACTTTTAATAAAGTTTAATTGAGATCCATTCTCAGTTTTGTGCGAGACATTGATCTGAAGCAGCTCAGTTTCAACTTATTCCGGAGAACAGAAAACATCAGTATAGAAATTAATGGCAGGAAAAGGAGCGCTATATCATGCTGTAACTTTGTTCTGTAGTGATGTTTGCTATCAAACACCTTACTCTATCGTCTTTTGGCAATTTCATTCAAATTCACTGCAGAGCCGCACAGTTTTAAGGGCCTCATTGGGCTTCGCGTCAGCTGAAGTTCGCGTCCTGTGGTGAGAGGTTCTTGATCAAGCAAACCTTAACCTAGTAGAGGCTTCATCTTTGGCAGTGCGCCCAGCCAAATTAGCCAGAAGAAAACGAGGCTTATCTAAATTTTCGGCTGAATTGGCATTGGATCTTTGCCGTTCACTTGATTGAGGTCACCTCCGGCCCGTTTTGCCGTGCCGTGAAAAGTCCACCTCTGGAGACGTTCTTGTGATGGGTCATCATAGAGGTCTAAAGAGAGGCCATTGTTGTCATTTTGTCTGCCCTGTTTCTAGCTGATATTGGCCAAAGTTGCCCATAAGTTGCGTGAAAAGGCAAATATTTCCGAAGAATATCGTGAAATACTTGCCCAAACAGGGGGAAGATCATAGTACAAATGAGGGTGTGCAACACGTATTTTCAATGCCAAATAATTGAATATAAATTGAAAAATAAATAATAATTGCGTGAACCCGTAAGTAGGAGGCCACATGCCGAAAACTATAAGTTTTTCAAAAATTTGCCTTCTGCAAATACGTTTGTTTGGGCAAGTTTCAACTAGTCGCTGATGAAAAACGGCCCTTGCTGCCCACAATGAAATTTCACGACCGGCCTGCTCTAGTATCTCCCATCTACAGACCTCTATGGGATGGGTGACAAGTCAACCAGGGATGGCAAATTTTGGCTTTTAGAGAATTTCTGCCGAGACGACTTGCTTGCACTTCCATGTCCCATTCCAGAGTAGTCATTGGTTAAGAAACACTTTTTGCCTTCAACATACTTTTTCTTGTTAAACTGATACACCTTATGTGCAATTTATCAATGCTTTCTAAATAAGAATGTTAGCCCCTTGTGGTCTAACGTGCAATCATAACGTTCCAGACAATTTGCAAGGAAAACCCTTTGACGAGTTAGTTTTAACAAAGTTAGACACCACCTAGAATAACCCGAATTAATAAGTTAAGTGAATTGGCAAAGCAAATAAGTTATGAAGTGAATTGGCAAAGCAAATAAGTCATGAAGTGAATTAGCAAAGCAAATAAGTTATGAAGTGAATTGGCAAAGCAATTAAAAAAAAATACTTACTTATTTTTTTTAAGGGCGGAGATAAGTCAAATCCTTTAATTATAGGCCCATTTCTCTGACCTCCAGCGTTTCAAAGGTTTTTGAGAAGATTATGAAGTCCAAGCTTGTAGATTATTTGGAAGTCCATAATTTAATTCCTTCTGGACAGCATGGGTTTCGAGCTCATTTTAGTTCAGTAACCCAATTGGTTGATCATATTGAGCAAATCATTGAAGGGCTCGAAAGTCATGAGTCAGTTGATGTAGTCTATCTTGACTTTGCCAAGGCCTTCGATAAGGTAGATCATGGTCTTTTGCTCGATCAACTCAAAGAGTTAGGGGTCCAGGGTAAGGTCCTGACTTGGATTGATAGTTTTATAAGCGAAAGGAAGCAAATAGTTAAAGTCGAAGGATCTTTTAGCGGCATGTATGATGTCAAGTCAGGTGTTCCGCAAGGTTCAATTTTAGGTCCGCTCTTGTTTATTCTCTTTATTGCTCCGCTCCAGAATTTTAGAACAAAAGCCAGTATTTCTTCATATGCTGATGACACAAAATTAGTTTGTGGAAGGAATGGGCAGGACTCGAAATGTTTATTTGAGGACTTGGAGAAGGTCTACTCTTGGGTTGGCGAGAGTAACATGGCATTGAACGGGATGAAATTCCGCACAATGACGTACCGTATGGGGCGTCAAAATTAGATGTTCCACTCAAAGACAATGGAGGTTGTGATATTGAGCAGGTATCGTCCATGAGAGATTTGGGAGTTGTCGTCCAAGATGATGGAAAGTTTGATGGGCAAAGCAAATAAATTATTGATCAGGAAAGTGGCATGGCTTCGATTTGTACACCTTTCAATCAGAGTTCCCAGAGGCCAGGAACCCCTGAAAGGGGTGGACACGAACTCCGATTTTTGAAAAAATGGTATGAGGCCGAGGCCATATTTTGACACAATGTCATTTATTCCTTATTAACGATTAAAACTGTTGAACATGCATCTTGAAAGCATTCAGGTTAACTTTTTGTGTTAATATTTATTGACTAATTGTTCTTTACCTTGATTTTAGAGGTCCCAGCACTCCTTTTACTCGTCTCATGAACTTTTGACATTCAGCTCTCCAAAGGATTTTAGTCCTCTTAACAATCAGGAAAATACAAAGATGGAATCTTGCTTCACCCAATAGTCCAACTTTTGTGAAACAATGCTAAATAGAAGTATCTGTGGTAATATCTGGAGGGTTACTCCTCTTCCATCCTCTTCAGCACCTCCACGACGCAGGAACCATTTCTATAGGAAAATGAAGGAATGAGAATAGTCTCATTTTGAAACAAGATGGAGTCCAAGTCGGAGATGTTGTTGGCTGTAACTATTGAAGGGCACTTTTGACGGTTCTGGATCAGATCAGCCATCTGATCCTGATTGGAATTGGAACAAAGGCAATCACGACGTCCTTGAGACAAAATAAGTGAAAAACATGAGGATTAAATCCTGGATTGTGGATTTGATTGAAAATGTTTCAAGTCTTGGGGCTCAAGAAGGTCAGGACCACGCAGGACTGGGGCTAAGGGTCCTTCAGGACCAGAGGATCATGTCTTTTCATTGCAGGGATAGGCTCTACGTGCTTGATAGGGTTTCATTGATCTTCTTAGTTCCTGGATCCCTTTGTCCAGGAATAACCAATCAAATTGAGTCAAAAAATCCACACAATTCAATCTTGGTGGGAGCATTTCATTCTCAAGACTTTGAGAGGGTCCATGTAATCCGGGTTAGACTGTCAGATCACCAATTTGGGCTGACTGAGTCAGAAGGCAAATCAAAATATTGAGCCCATCCATTGCTAGTAGCCACACCTGATATGTTTCGAAGTCATCTTAATTTGTTCTTCATTTGATCGAATTCTTGACACTGAGGACTTCTTCTTTCTTTGTTCCATGTGGACCTTAATGCGAACGCAGATTCCTCTTGGAAAGGAACCAAATTTACCCCACAAACTCTCCTCCGGATCAAAACGGGGATTTTTATCACGCTCATCCATTAAACAACTTGAACAACCTAAGAATATCTTACCTGTCCTTGAATTATCCTGAACTAAAAGACACAACCATATAATAAAAGAAATTTGAGGATGGACCATCATTTATAGAACAATGCCAAGGTGACACAACCTAAAACAAACTTGATTTCATACAAAGTTTGGCATGTGTTAGTTAAGTTCAGGATAACACATGGATGGGTTCAACTGTAAGTTCAAAGATATTAATAAGACGTTCAAATCGGATAATAGATAAGCTCGGAAAACCCCGCTATTTTGTTGTTGATAATTCAATGAATGGTAAGATATTCTTAAGTTGTTCAATGGATGAGCATGAAGAAACTCCCCGTTTTGGTCCGTGGGAAAGTTTCTTCTTAATCCTTTTGCGCAAAAGAGGAATTTGGGCTCAGATTCTGGTCCATATTCGTTCTTTTTGCTGTAGTTAGGTCTATCACTTCCGAAGGTTGTAGCCGGTAACCTAGTCATCATCAGACTTCATTTGATCACTTTGATCGTCATCTTGTAGAAAAGACACCTTGTGGGGGGTTCACTCGCACTCCATGATGTGGTCATTCATTCATTCACTATTTCATTAACTCGTTCTTGGCTGAACTTAATGTCTTCGAAACACCCACATCAGACTGATTTTGGGGCGTGGGGTTGACCTCTACCAAGGCTAGGACTTGGCTAGACCCGCTTGAAACACAGAAAACCCCGATTGGCGCACTATCTTTAGGACTCTTGGTCGATTTCCGTTTGATTTTCCACTCCCAACATGGCCGTTTGTACTTCTTGTTTACTTACGAACTCTCGGCCTCATCCGTGTGAGGTTGCGAGCTAGGAAATTCCGCGAGTTCGTATCCAGTATTTATACTATTATATAGGTTATCCCTGCAGAGGCACACTGGGGCACAGGGTTGCCAGCAGGGTTGCCAGGTCTACGACGGCTCTTATCGCCAGATTTGCCACCGAAATTCGCCAGAATTCGCCACCTCATTTGAAAAATCGCCAGATTTTCGCCAAATTTCTTTTTACTAACAACTGTCAGAACCTGATTTCCCAACTCCCAATTAGCGACCCAAAAGAGAATGCGTTCTCAGATTTGAGAATATCCACAGTCGGCTACAACCTACTATCGAGTACACGACAAAGGCTGGGGAATCTTTATATTTATACTGGTCTTTACCACTCAAACTGTCGTTATTTTAACAACCTTAAGTACATAAATAGTCAATCATGCTGAAGTTATCATCAAGGAATGCCTCAAATGGTCAATTCTTCAGTTTTGTTTTTCAACTTTTATCTTTTGATACACATTTCATGACAAAAGTTCTCGAAGAAAAACGGAATGCCACCATATTGACTTTCCTTCATAAATTTTCATTTCGCGTTTTAGTTTGTAATTTGTGAACAAATTTGAAATTTTATTGATGCCGAGAAACAAAATCTTCCGGACTCTTTTCTGAAATGCTATGAAATTTGTAACTCTTAAAAAGCAATGTTAATGGTATTTTTATTACGTTAACGAAAGCTGACCAATTGCCATTAAAAAATCCCAAAATGTGACGTGATCACTCAAAAAGTAAAAAACACATTTTTACATCAATGACATTGTTCTTGCCCTGTAATTTGACCATATGATAATAGATTGAGTAGTAAACCATAAAGAGGGCGTAACCAAATCCAAACGGGTGCAATCGCAAAATAATAGGATGAACAATTTATTTAGGATTTCAATTGGTCCTACCATTAGGAAAATCAAATTGGGAAATTTTTAAAATCAGTTGCACATGCATGTGCCGAAGCTTTTGACTTCATAAAGTCTCTTTTTCCCAAACTCGCTTGTTAAAAAATCTTGTATGCATTTTTTACCGATTTTAACTGGTACACGGAATGTCATTCCATGTAAAAGTAAAAAAAAGGGAAAACCCGTGTGGGGAAAAGTCATGCCTGATAACAGCATCGGTCTGTAAGGGAGTTGGAATTAGCTGCCCCATAAAGGGCATGCCCCATGCCCTGCCCTTAGGACAGGTCACAGATAGTGGATAACAAGTCGTCTAGATGAGACTTAAAAACTTATGACGTCTAATGGACAGATTGTCTCGCAAAGAGGGAGGAAGTAAGTTCTACATCAGAAGACTGAAACAAAATTTTCATGTTCTAGGTAAAAGCACAATCAAATCAAGAAACAATACTTTGGTCAAAGCTTGACAAAGCTTGACAAGCAAAGCAAATCACCCTTTGGTGATTGTCATCTAGAATATTTAATCCTTGGTTTTCAGTCAGAATAAAAGTCAAAATCATAAAGAGAGAATCAAAATTTGCCTGAGTTATCGGCAAAAGTGGGCGATTTTGCCAATTTTTTTCGCCAAATTTGCTCAATTCGCCAAATTTATCGCCAGAAATACAAAAATCGCCAGATTTATCGCCAGATCAGCTGATTTCGCCAGATTAATTTTTCTATCGCCAGACACGTTTCAAAATCGCCAGTTGGCAACCCTGGTTGCCAGGTCTTCGACGGCTCTCATCGCCAGATTTGCCACCGAAATTCGCCAGAATTCGCCACCTCATTTAAAAAATTGCCAGATTTTCGCCAAATTTCTTTTAACTAACAACCTTATGTACATAAATAGTCAATCATGCTGAAGTAATCTTCAAGGAATACCTCAAATGGTCAATTCTTCAGTTTTGCTTTTCAACTTCCATTTCAACTTTTATCTTTTGATACACATTTCAGGACAAAAGTTCTCGAAGAAAAACGGAATGCCACCATATTGAATTTCCTTCATAAATTTTCATTTGTAGCACTAAGAACGCGTTTGAATTTGTAATTTGTGAACAAAATTGAAATTATATTGATGCTCAATAACAAAATCTTTCGGACTCTTTTCTGAAATGATATGAAATTTATAACTCTTTAAAAGCAATGTTAATGTTATTACTAGGGACGGGCAAAAAGTGTAAAAAGATTTTTGGTAACATAAACCCATTTATTTGCCTTTTTGCACTTTTTGCCTTTATTTGCACGATTTTTTACGAATTCGGCCTAAAATGAACAAATTGTTGAGAGTTTGCTATTTCTTCTTTGAAAATGTTTACTTTTGTAAGATTTTTTTCAAAATTGAAAACTAAATCTGATTTTACGTCTCTCAGTGCAGGCAAGCATAGTATTGATTACTACTACTTCAATATCGAAATTTTCCTCTTCAAGATTGAAAAATATTAAGCAGATAACAAGAAAGTATCGGAAGCTTTTTGTTTCAGAAATTTCAAGTTTTTTTGCGAATTTTTTAAATTTTATTTGCGCTCTTTTGGTATTTATTTGCCCTTTTGACCTTTTTCTGCATTTTATTTTACGATTTTGTGCTGATTTTTGCGAAACTTTTGGTAACCAAAAGCTTCTTTTGATTTGCACTTTTTGCCCGTCCCTAGTTATTACGTTAACGAAATCTGACCAATTGCCATTAAAAATCCCGAAACTTGATGTGATCACTTTGTTTGCTGAAGCTTTTGACTTCATACTAGTCTCTTTTTCCCAAACTCTCCTGTTCAAAATTCTTGGCTGCAATTTTTTTACCGGTTTTAACTGGTTCACAGAATGTCATTCCACGTAAATGTCAAAAAAATACAACCCGATTGTGGAAAAGTCATGTCTGATAAAAGCATTGGTCTGTAAGGGAGCTGGAATTAGCTGCCCGATAAAGTCCCTGAAATTAGGGCAAGTCACAGATAATTGATAACAAGTTGTCTAGATGAGACTTAAAATTATTTAATGGGTCATCTAATGGATAAATTTGTCGCAAAGAGGGAGGAAGTAAGTTCTACAGCAAAAGAGCGAAACAAGATTTTCTTCGAAAAACGCCAGTTGGCAACCTTGCTGGGGCAGACAGGCCTTAGAGGAGTACAGAGAGGCCATCGTCGTCATTTTTTCTGCCTTATTTGCAGCTGATCCTAGCCAAAGTTGACATAAGTTGCGTGAAAAAGCAATTTTTTCCGAAGAATATCACAAAAATTTGACCATGCAAGTGAAAGATCATAGTACAAACGTCGATGTGAAAGACTTGTTTGGGCAAGTTTCAACTAGCCGCTGATGAGAAATGGCCCTTGCTGCCCACAATAAAATTCCTCGACCGGCCTGCTCTAGTATCTCCTAAAGGCTTTATATAGAAAGAATCGCAAAGGTCTGGAATCCAAGGTCTTCTCTGATTAGAGGGTTCCTCGGGACCCAAGTTCTGATTGGTCAAGCAACCCCTTGCGGCAGCGTGACTAGATGCGGCATGTCTTGAAAGCTATTGTCCCAGGAAAATTGCGATTAAATGCCTTTCAATCCAATAGATACATGTTTCAGATACAAATTGCCATGTTAAAACATAAAGAAATTTCAACATTCTGTAGCATTTTTTTCTTTTCCTAACAGAAAGTCCAGAAACACCAATTTGGAAATGGCATGTAAAGTGCCACCCTTTGTTCAGCAACTGAGATCCCCTGTCTTCTCCTTGCCCTCCCAATCTCATGTGGAGTAGAGATCATCAGGGTGTCCAAAAAAAGAAAGGGGTTGACTCTTTCCACTTTTTCATACAATCTCATGTCTAAAACTTCATAAATTAGTAGGGGCCTCTCTTTTTTAGTCACGTGAAACATTCAATATGTTAATCTTGATTTAGAAGCCACGAATTGGTGATTTTTTGAGGCCTGAAAGCTTCCAAGACAAGCTGCATCTAGTCACGTTGGCGCAAGGGGTTGCTTGACCAATCAGAACTTGGGCCCGAGGAACCCTCTAATCAGAGAAGACCTTCGATTCCAGACCTTTGCGATTCTTTGTATATAAAGCCTTTAGTATCTCCACGCCATAGACTAGAGCTCTATATTAGAAAGAGTATAATCATATCCAACGCCATTTAGCTCATTCTGTTCGCAACTGCTCGCCGTTCCCAAAAGGATGCACAGGTACCCTCTAAGCTGAACAAGTTTTCCAAATTTTGAGACCAAGATAGCATCTTTTGAGAAACTAAAGAGCCTAGAACCTTAATGAAAGGGTCCAAAATGAACTATTAGTGCGTTTCAAATGAGTCACGGCTGCATTACCTGTAAAAATAAGTTTAAAGCTTTAAACAACAGTAAGAGAATGAAAATCTATCCCCTTGGACATATTGATGCAAGTGGTGATGGCAACCACAGAGTTGGCAGAGAGGAGACGCTAGGGCAGACAGGCCTAACATTTTGTTGGAAAATTTCAGGCCCCAGCTGACCTTTGGGTGTGACGTTTCCCAAGCAATTGTGCCCAAACAAAGACGTTTCGTTTGTAGGGTTGAAGTAGGGGTGGGCAAGAATCCGGTGTGTGCCAAGGTGTTGACACCAACTTTTTGGACTTTCAGTGTCAGCATCAACACCAGGTCTCTGGTGCCGACATTTTAAGGCTTAAAGAATTTTTTGAAAACCGTACTGCCTGCCCAAAAACTTGTTCCCAATTTTGATTGTAAATGTGAAAGACTAAACAAAATCCAATATCATTAAGTTTTGTTCCATCATAAAAATAAACGCTTACCAAACTCCAAAAACAGACTTGCAAAGCAAGAAAATCACACACCCAGCTAGGGTATTGTGAAATGTAAGCTTATTTTCCCTCTCTCCAATTTATGTTGAACTAACATGAACATAAATGTCTTTAGAATGGGTAGGTCTGTCAAAACTGGTGCTCCATTTTACAGTCCAGAAGGGCACATTTTGTTTGATTTAATTATAAGGAACACGCTATCGGTGTAAATGTCGACACCACGACGTTGATGGGCAACTTCAACACAGTTGTCGGTGTCGGCGTGGGTGTCAACCTTGTGGTGTCGGAGTCGAGTGCAAAATTGCTGCTGTCACCCATCCCTAGGTTGAAGTCAGGGTCACTTGTTGTTTGTTTGGGCACAACTTAAGTAATAATCTTCGGAAATATCAAGTTTTCACCTGCAACCTTTGCTCTTCAACAGCTGTAACTCATCCAACAAAAAATTCCGTATATCCGCCCTGTGATGGCAACAATATGATTGGAAATGAAATTGCAGGGCTGCTGAGTTTTCTTTCCTCTTGTGCTTTGCTGTCATGGTCTTTGCTAAGAAAGAGCGCATGGCATTTTCTTCCTCTCTTGACTTCAACCCTGACTGCAATTTAAACTTGCCCACCTACCCCTTGAAATGCAAGATCACAGGTGTAAGTGGTGGTGGCCAGCAGGGGAGAACAGTCAAATGCTTGCTAGCTTCAGATGGCTTGCCCAGCTTGCCCACTGGCACTTGTTAAGAAGGGAACTGCAAGGATTGTTGTGCCGGGCCAGCTCTCTCTCTCTCTCTTGCTCTCCACACTGAGCCCAGTGAGCAAACAAGGACTTGAAGGACTTGACTCAACATTTTAGGGTTGATAGGTAAAGAAAGGAAAACTCAACATGCTCCTCTCTAGAAATACTAAAAGGCAGAGATTGGCATTCAAATCTATAATTGCCCGATCCGGCACGGACTGTCTGTGACGTCATTCATCATGCGGGAAGCCGAAGTTCATGATTAAAGGAACCTTTTCTTCTGAGAAACATATCTAAACTATTTCGCTCATTTGATAGGGCAGTTTGGTTTTTGAAAGTCTTTAAGTCTGCTGGAAATGTGTCTAAGGTATTTACCTGATATGAAAAAAGTGAATTTCAATTAGTGTGGAGTTTAAACAAGAGCCAATTAATGTCACACGATCGGGTGATTGACAACAAAATCTTAGTGATGTGGAATCTGGGCTTGCGCAAATTTTTTTTACGGGAGGTTGCAAGTTAGGGTGACCGCTTGCAGGATGGGTGCTTTGCTCTTGTATAAGAGCAAACACGAATGTGAGTTAACAACGAGCTGACTGGGAGTTCATTGAATGAACACAGCTCCCAAAATTGAACCCCAACACAAAGGCTTGACCCATTTTTGAATTTTTTATATACACATACTGGACACTAAGAACAAAATGTTTGTGTCTTAAAGCTCAGAGGTTGCACATGATTTCTACTCATTGGTTACTCTTGGATGACTCTACAACAATGCATCATTGATTGTTCAGTCAGATATACATAATAATAAACAGATAAATTTATAAGGAAACAATAAATAGCACACTTCGCATCCCTGTTAGCAATCCTTGCCCCAGTCCAGCTTCTCCTTCCAAACCAAAAGCAGCCCCGTCCACAGACCATCTGTGCCCTCGTCTCCTTCTACTCTGTGCGTGCGTGCGCACTGCCCTTTTCTCGTGCGTTGTTGGACGTTGGACTTGGAAAATTTGTTCAGCTTAAAGGGTACTTGTGCGTCCTTTTGGGAACGGCGAGCAATTGCGAGCCAAATCAACTAGATGGCGTTGGATATGATTGTACTCTGCCTAATATAGAGCTCTACTATAGACCTCTATGAGACAGGCCTAACATTTTGTTGGACAATTGTCAGACCAGAGACATTTGCAAGCAGTTGCGCCGAAACAAGTTCATTTGCTGTAGTAATTACTGATGGGAAACAAACAAATATAACAAATAATAAACAAAGACAAACAAACGACAGCACCCCAAACAAACAAAAATCACAAACAAAAAACAAACAAATCAGAATAAGAAGTCAACAGATGTTGAATGTTTTGACCTCCCAACAAATTAGGACTGCCAAAAGTGACAACCGTTAGGCGAGGAAAATAGGTCAAAAGTAACTAAAAGTCTTGAAAACCCTCTTCAGTCAAAACCAAGAGCTCCGGTTGCATGAAATATCTCTTTCACCCCAATCAATTCTTTCACGATCACAAAAACATGTGGTGAAAATGATCTTTAGGTACTTGCGTTTACAAATCACCACAATTCATGACGGCAACACTGTTTTATTTGGGAATGGTACAAATTCACCCCAAAAAACAAATATTCTGCAAGCCCAAACAAATATACAAACAAACAAAGATATGGGCAATTTGTTTGCATCAGTAGTAGTAATGATGTAAAACGAGCTGACTGGCTTGATGGCATTGATGCCAATGCTTCCTGCAATGCAGCCTTGGAAAGCATCAAGCATGCTTGATTCATTTTCAGCTGATTCAGCGCCGCCAATTTCACTTGATAATTTATATGGCTTTGATAGAGCAAAATCCCATGGCTGATTGTATAAACCTAATTGTTTTGTAATTAGTGATGGATTTAAAGCATAATTAGTGCCAAATAAAATCAAAATCCAATGGAAAAATGGCGTATCCAAGTCATTTGGCTTTTTAAAATGGCTTGAGGTTGTTCAGAGAAGGAAGACTTGTAACAAGAAAAATAATGGGATTAGTGCTGCGACATTCGAGCATAGAGACCAAATGTAAAAAAAAAACCAGTATGAATTGATTGCTTCCACATCTTAACATTTCAGAACATTTAAAAAATGTTGTGGGACGTCAGTAAGTGCTCCTTGAAGAGCGATTCAAGATTTTACCAGTGTCATTTAACCCTGGAAAACCCTCTACGCCGTTTTCTCAAGGATCTGAAAGGTGCCTTGAAAATCCCTTTTCTTGAACAATGACACCTCATATTTCCTGACACAAATCAACCTCCTTGCTGCCTTACTCAAGAATCTCTCCAGCCATTGATTGGCGGAATCAAAAATTCAATCAGATTTTTTCAAGAGGCTAATTCTTTCAATTTTTGACGACATTCCGGCTTCCTTCCCCCTCACTTCCCAAAATTATTCTCTCGATCCCTTCATCGTTCTGGAGGAGCCACTCAAGCTTTGAATGCACTCTACAAACGCTATATCTGTGGAGAAGTTTTAGACAGTTACCATTCTCTAACATTTAGTAGGAAGGAATATTATATTTACCAACTAACAACTGTAGGTGTGCATTGTATGTGGTTCACCAGTCACATTCCATATTTTTGTTCTTTGTTTTGCTTTTAGCCACAAAATGCTACAGACATTACAAATATAAAATAAACTACGAAAATCAAAATATAGATATTCAGATATATATCGAAAATCAAAATGTAGATATTCAATATAGGTTACGCTAGGGACCCTTTATAGCGACTAGTTATAAAATCTTTGAATACCCAACAGACAGGGACAGTCTGTGACGTCGTCCAACCTGAGGGAAGCCAAAGTTCATGATTATAGGAAACCTTTCCTTTTCAGAACCACATCTAAACTAGTTAGCCCATTTGATAGTGCAGTTTGGTTAGTGAAAATCCTCAAGCCTGCTACAAATGTGTTTAAGGTAATTACCTGATATACAAAAAGTGAATTTTAACTAGTGTGGAGTTTAAACAAGGGCCAATTAATGTCTCACAATTGGGTGATTGACATCAAAATCTTAGTGATGTGAAATCTGGGCTTGCGCAAGTTTTTTCACAAGAGGTTGCAAGGTAGGTTTGCCTCTTGGAGAATGGGTGCTTTGCTCTTGTGTGTGAGCATGCATGAATTTGAGTTTGATTTGCAACCCTGCTCAGAAGTCACAAAAGTCAGGGATGCCTTGCTTTTTGGGGATCCTTAAAGAAAAAATGTGTTCATGAAGACTGGTAGACAGAAGCAAATATGAATTCACATAGGTAAATTGGTAACCCCAGCACCAAGTCAGATCACTACAAAATCAATAAATAAGAAGTGCTCTGGTTTGTTATTGAACTTTGTCAGAATCAGCTGCATGTTCAACTAAATGCTATTGACCAATCACCACCATGAATCATTGGCACCATGTGTTAGCCTACGAGAGCCAGTCTCTATACAGGGTTGCTAGGCTACACTATGTTTATTTGTATTTTCTCTATTGCCAAATTTTGTTAGGGATAATTCCTGATGAAGTAGCAGTAGCCTAATGCACTTTGATCTCTTAGAAACCTGGTTTTGAGGAACATTTGATACAAATTGATTGATACACAAGCTTAAAAGTGAATTCAAAATTCCCATTGGAAAGACCAAGTCAACTGACAACATGGTGATAGATATGAATTCATATCTTGGTCACTTAAAAGAATTTTAAGGCACAATTGGGATACATGTTCGTATGGTCTGATGATAGCTTTGTTAAATTTATGGCATCTTGAGCCAAATCTACTTTTCATTAAGAAGACTTGGACAATGAAGTGACAAACATCTTAAAATCACGAAACATATTGCAAATAAGAAGTGATCCAATAAACTTGTATGGGACAAGTTAGACATTTGAATTGCCAGGATGAAGAAGTCAAGGGAATTGGCAAAGCAAAGAGTTATTAATGGGGAAAAGTAGCATGCCTGCACTTGGTAAACCTTTCAATGTATGTGACAAGTGTGGCTGAGTAATGACGAGATGGCATTATCAAGCCATATGTGGATGATATTCATGTGGTTTTATATCTTAAGTACATCCAAATACACAAATCAATTTTATTCTCAAACAAGAGTTTGAAAAAATATATTTTGTCAACTTAATTATTCATTCATTCAACCAAGGAATTTAAGATAGCCCTGGGGCAGTCACCTTAAGGACCTTGTTCAGAGGCCCATGTCAGCAAAAAAGCTCGATCTTCTGATTCTATTTCAAGATCGTGTTGTGACTCAGCATCAACAGCTAAAAGGTTGAAAATCAGCATCAAGCCACATTCCTAGAAGACAGTACTGAATACTGATGGATAGAGCGGCCGAAAATATTTAATTTTCAAGGCCAAATATTTAAATATTTAAATTATATTTAAGTTATATTTAAGGAAAAAACAT